>CAKNYM010036439.1:0-14216 GCA_932195095.1 Andricus curvator | reverse complement strand
TATCTTGACTTTTTTTCGTATCGTGCGTTGTTTGGCCGAAAATGTTATTTTTCGTTTTTTTGGGGGGATTTTGAAAATGCTGTAACTCGGACAATTTTCTTTTTATCAAAAAAAGTCGTGAGGATAAATTAATTGAATTTTCGAGTACTATAAGCGGCCTCACATATAATTTTCAAATTTGGCAAAAAATGGTCTAAAAATTTTTGAAAATGCTCTAACTTTCTGAATTTTCATCCAAAATGGCTGGTTAACGAACTCGATTCCTCTTTTTGCCCCATGAAACCGTCTGCCAAAGCACAATCCAATCCGATTAGTCTTTCAAAAGTTATCCGATATACAGACGACGACGACGACGACTACAACAACGACAGACAGACAGACACCGACGTAAAAACCATTTTTTCTGACTCAGGGGGCCTCAAAACGTCGACATTTGATGGAATCCGCGAAAGTCATTTTTCACATAAAACCAATACTTTCTCATTATGATGAGAATGTAAAAAGAGGGAGAAAAAGGGAAAAAGTCAACCAAAAAACCAACCTCTCACTTTTTCCTTTCTCCGTCCTTTTTATACTACAGGGAGACCAACATGTTTCGAGGTCAATTTAAACCTCCTCATCAGGGATTAATTATAGGGAATAACTAAAGGTATGAGTCTGTAAAGAAATTATTAAATAAGAAATTAATTCAGTTTTATATAATCAAAAACACCTTTGAGAAATTGATTGTTAAAATATAAAAGAATTTTTCTATTTTCAAGTACAAAAAAAATTTTTACTTTAACCAATTAATAACTCTATCCCAAACTTTGTTATATCTTGAGAGGTCCCTCCTCAAATTGATAGCATTGTTACCTTCTCTCTTTATGAATAACATCTCCATGAATTCTCTCTTTTTTTGATTTCTTTCATGATAAAGAATTTTAATATCATTCCAATTAAAGTCATGACCATGTGTAATTTTATGTTTTAAAAGGACTGAGTGATATCTAGGACTTCTGTGAAAATTATTTTCATGTTCATTTTTTCTAAGTCTAAGAGCCCTTTTAGTCTGCCCTACATAAACACCCAAGCCGAAATCGCCATACTGGATCCATTTTACCGATGAGGCCCTGATCGGGTTGGCCCGGTCTGTCCCGGATAGGGTATATTTCGTGGTTTCAGCGTCGTGTCAGACCCGGTGGCCGGGTTACCGCCTACAACGACACCTAGTATGTGTTCTGTGAAGTAGCGAATGACGTGTGTGCAGTTTTGACAGCTATTCAATTTTGAACTAAATTTCAAGTGTGATACGTGAAAAAGGATTCAATAAACAATGCCAAAGCGTAAAACCACTCCGCGGGTTCAGAAACACCGTGCGATAACCAGGATACCATATTTACGAGACGGAAATGCAAGTAAGTAAATCAGTGAAACCTAACCTCAATATTAAAATTAATATTAAATTTTTTTATCAAGATTTTTATATTCAGGGCTATCCTCAATTGACATTATTAGTTTTTGTTTTAATTAATATAGGAAATTATTCAGCTCATAATTTAATACCTATAAATAATTACGGTCTCAATTTGTAAATATAAGGTTATATTCTAAGAAGACTGACAAACGTGTATTTAATTATATTTTGGGTTCTGAAGCTGATGATGAAGATGAAGAGGAAGAAAATATTAATTTCGATGAACCGGAAGCTGTGGGAAATGAAATCGATCGTGACGATCCAGATATTGGCAAAGAATTTCAAACCCCTAACGCAGATTTAGATGAGAGAATGCAGCAAGCTGTAGGAAATGAAATCGATCGTGATGATCCACGTGTTGACAACGAATTTGAAACTTTGAAAAATTTGAAGATATTTGGGCAGAGATTTAATTTTACTGCTCACTGCAATAAAAAAAGTTCCAGGCAAGGAAGTGTTTAAGGATTTTAAGTTCTACTCATGCTTGCGTGGTGCGTATCATACTTAAATAATATACTTCATATTAAACTTACAAATTATTTTATCATCCTACTGATGAAACTAAAATTCCAATCAATAATTTCTAGCTGTTGCTTCTGAAAAATTTCTTGCCGCAGAAGAGGAAGTTGTTTCGCACATTGGAACCATCTTCAGCAATGCGAAAGATTGGGGCGGAAATCGACAGGCAAGACGCGGCCATGAAAACTAACTATGTTCTCTCTATTTCTAATAATTTTATATTAATTAATTAATTCCTATATAATATAATGATTAAATTTTTGTTAATGCACTAACTTTGTTTTTTACTAATTGTTTTAGAAAAAATACCCAAATTTTATAAATATTATCAACAGAAAATTAATGGGGATCCGGTCCGGGACCGATCTGGCAGCCAGATCGGGCTGCCACGTTCGGCACCGATCGGGCCGTGTGTTTCATCACGGGTCAGGCCCAGGTCGGTTTCCGGATCCGCGCCGGATTTGGCCAGATCCGAACCCGATCGGGGCCACGGCAAAATTTCTGCATGGGCAGCATTACAAACTTTACAATTAATTTTGTATATATGGTATGTAAACCTAATTTTCCCAACATAGATTTCAAAATCTTTGAGATTTTACCAAAATATGGAAGAACAACAGTATTGAAAGTATTATAATCTACTCTGTTTATTTTATTTTGATCATTATTTATGTTTTTTATATATTTTATTCTGTTATGTACATGTTTTTCAATGAAATCAAAAGGGTAATGGTTAAGAAAAAGAATTTGTTTACATTGTTCAATATTTTTTTCATGGAAAATTGGATGTGATAATTTAAGGGCTCTATCAATCAAATTTTTAATAATTCCTATTTTATTTTGAATAGAGTGATTTGATAGAAAACTAAGTGTTCTACCTAAAGAAATCTTTTTCCTATGCCAATCAGTAATAATACGTCTTTCATCAGTTTTAATTAAAGTAAAATCTAGAAAATTTAATTTTCCTTCAGTTTCAATCTCAACAGTAAATTGTAATCTAGGGTGTATACTATTAAAAGCCATAAGAAGAGTTTCAACATTATTTTTATGTACACTAAGTACTGAATCATCAACATATCTTGCATAAAAATCAATATTAAAATTGATTTTTTGGAAAACTTCATTCTCTAAATCCTCCATGACAATTTCAGCTAAAATAGGAGATAAAACAGATCCTATGGGAGTTCCAAACTTTTGTTTATAAAAATTATTATTGAATTTGAAATAAACTGAATGAAACACATATTTTATCGCATCAAGAAAATGTTTCTTCGGAATTTTTGTATTAATTTTAATCAAATCCCAACGTTTCTGTATGGCAATTTCGACTCTTTCATAAGGGATATTTGGAAACATAGCTATTACATCAAAAGAGACAAATATATGGTCTAAAGGTATTATCACACTGCATGACTATTTTTAATTGATGTTTTTGAGATTTGTATTGCTTTTTTAATAATTTGACTCAATAATTCTTCTAATTTTCTAGTTGGGGAACCTATTGTTGAAATAACCGGTCGTAAAGGGTAGTCATCTTTGTGAGCTTTAACAAGTCCATAGGCTAAAGAGAGATTAGTACTGGATGTATCGATATCACATCTTTCAATATTATTGCCTAAATATTTATTAGTTCTTATTCTGTCTAAAATTTTAAACGTCCCTTTTTGAAGCATTATGGTAGGATTAGTAGGAATCAATTGAAAACTATCTGCATCATTAAAAATATGCAACATTTTTTGAATATAAACATCTCTATGAATAGCTACTGTAATACTTCCTTTGTCTGATTTAGTGATCATTAATTCTGGATGATTTTTTAAGAAAATTTTTGTTTCAATTAAACCCTCACTCAATTCCTTTTCTAACCAAGTTTTTGGATTGTCATTATTTAAGAAATCATTAGATAAACCCATAAATTGAGATCTAAATTCATCAATTTTATTTTCAGGTATTTTCTTAATATTTGATTCAATGTCTTTTATTATTTCAAGTAGTTGAATATAATTTTTTTTCTCCAAATTTGTTGCTAAAACCATCTCCCAATCGCAAAATGTCAATAACTCTGTGTGGAATAATTACATTAGAGATATTTAGAAACCAAGGATCTGGTTGATCATGAAAAAGAACTGAGTGAATATTTAAATGCAGTTTTTGAACATCTCCTTGTTCATTGAGAATATTTAAAAATTTTTTATCATGTTTTCTATTGTCCTTAAGGGCCATTTTTTTAAGTTTTGTTTCCCTTTCCAAACATTCTTTGATAATAAAGGAGGGAACTTGTTGATTTAATTTCTCAATAATTTGTTTTATCTTAACATGTAAAGAATGTATCTGTGAATGGCAATCCTTGATAGTCAAATTTAAGAGCGATTTTCTAAATTTTTCAGTATTTATATCAAGTTTTTCTTTATTGTAAAATTAGGAAAAGATAGATATGAAACGTTAGACAAAAAATGTGTTATTTACAAAAATTAATTGTAAAGTTTGTAATGCTGTTTATGTAGGGCAGACTCAAAGGTCTCTTAGACTTAGAAAAAATGAACATGAAAATAATTTTCACAGAAGTCCTAGATATCACTCAGTCCTTTCAAAACATAAAATTACACATGGTCATGCCTTTAATTGGAATGATATTAAAATTCTTTATCATGAAAGAAATCAAAAAAAGAGAGAAGGTAACAATGCTATCAATTTGAGGAGGGACCTCTCAAGATATAACAAAGTTTGGGATAGAGTTATTAATTGGTTAAAGTAAAAATTTTTTTCTTCATCCCCTAGCCGAAAGTACGTCTTTCCGGACGCATTTCTGTCCGGGAACAGTGGCTTTTGCGGCCTGCTAGAGTTAACACGATCTCTGATTGGCTGCGAGATTTGTGTGGCTCGCTGACGTAGCAACCAGACGTAGCAACGCTCAGTATTGTGTTATTCTGTACTTAGCCTCTGAAAAATATTTATCTTGACAGGTGAATGGAAAAAAGAGACCGTCGGTGTGTTCAACCTCAAAACCGATCGATTAGTGCCGTTGCGATTTTTGTGTATAAAAAGACGGCACAAGACCTCAAAAATGCTTCTTCCTCGTCTGGCGGACGAGGAAGAAGTATTAAGAAAAAATATGTGTTTTTGATACCCGCCCCGACCAGCAAAACCTCGGCTCTGCCTCGGCTTTGCAAAAGTCGGGCGGGCGACCGAATCCCATGCATCCGCTCAGCTGACCCAGAGGCGCTACGCGAGGTGGCGCGCGTGCTGAAGCAGGCGACAAAAGAAAAAGCAACCGAGCTAGCAGCCGACAACGCATTTTATTAATTAACATTAATTATTAAACGTACTTTCGGCTGGGGATGAAGAAAAATAGTATACGACACACGGCCAGAAATATTGGATGCCCTGGTGTGCGTGATATGAGGCCTCGGCTTCGCCTCGGCCTTCATATCACACACGCCCGGAAATCCAACTTTCTGGCCTTGGGTCGTAATATACTATTTTGTACTTGAAAATAGAAAAATTCTTTTATATTTTAACAATCAATTTCTCAAAGGTGTTTTTGATTATATAAAACTGAATTAATTTCTTATTTAATAATTTCTTTACAGACTCATACCTTTAGTTATTCCCTATAATTAATCCCTGATGAGGAGGTTTAAATTGACCTCGAAACATGTTGGTCTCCCTGTAGTATAAAAAGGACGGAGAAAGGAAAAAGTGAGAGGTTGGTTTTTTGGTTGACTTTTTCCCTTTTTCTCCCTCTTTTTTCCATTAATTTTATTCTTGTCTCTAATGAGCCGAAAAGTGAGGTTGTTTTTGGAGTTTTATTTTCTAATTATGAATATTTCCTGCTTATTTTGCATAAATTATTCGTTTATAAAATGAAATTCTTTTCAATCTTAATTTAAAAATTTTTAAATAGAGACACTAAACATATGATTCTTTCCAATCTGCAGGGTTTTGCTTATGAATATTTTAAGAATTCTTTTAATTGAGTATGCATATCTTGCTCTCAATTTGTTGCAAGAATTCTTGCCCCCTTTTTTTAATTTGTTATAGATAACAATAATAATTATTTGTTGTCATAAGTATGCATCGAATTTTTAGTTAAATTAATAATTTTTTAGAAATGTATTCAAATATTTTGTATTATTTTCTTTTCCTAATTGGAAAATTTAATGATCCTAATGGATTGGTATTAGAATCACCTACAAATAATTATTATAAAATATATTTTAATTTTCAATTTTCCAATTGCAGCTTACGCATTTTGGAAAGAACTTATAAAATATATTTTCATTTTGAATTTTCCAACTGCAGTTTACACAGTTTCGGGAGCATTTATAAAATATATTTTAATAATAACTGGTGTATTAGAATCATATTATTTCTTAATCTCAGAATTCCGAAATAGAATGTGGAATGTGCTTCGAAAAATGTATACGTTCTCAAATCTTGAGGCACTCGTGTTTCGAAGGATTCAAAGAATCTTACATTCATTCAATAATATGATATATCCTGTGTGCGGCAATTAATAATATAATATTATAAATGTTCAAATATAGAATATATATATATATACCATTAAACCATTTCCCTTTCAGGGTAGGCGTGACACTACCCGATTCGGGTAGTGTTTCTAGGTTTTTCTTGTAGTTATAAATAACTACAAGTGTGGGCTCACCACACCCACGATGTGCCAACAGCACTCATGTCAGTATTCTTGAATGGTCACCCATCCAAGTACTAACCGCGTCCAACGCTGCTTAACTTCAGTGATCTGACGAGAACTGGGTTTTTCAGCGTGGTATGGCCGTTGGCTATCATAATGCTATCATTAAATATTCAATCTAATAAAAAATTCAAGTCCTAAGAATTATTTCAAAGTGTATTCAAGAGGTTAAAATTAATTTTATCTAATCTTTATAATTAGTAGAAAACTTCTAAGGGGCCGTTCGTTAATTACGTAAGGGCGATTTTGACCATTTTTTACTCCCCCCCCCCCCCGTCCGCGTAAGGATACATGAGATTTCTTGACCCCGCCCCCTTTCTTACGTATTATTTAACTTAGAATTTTTCTAAATAGCGTTGAATAGTTACATATCATTAGAAAAACTAAAATACGTTGTTATTTGACATAAACAAAAGATTTTTATTTTTGGAAAAAATAATATTAGTAATAATTGATAATAATAATAATAACTGACGTAGTAACATATTACGTAAGAATGGTCCCCCCCCCCTCGAGGTAAGGTCATGTACAGATTTAAAAAAAAAACCCTCCCCCTCGGGACCCTGACGTAATTAATGAATGGCCCCTAACTCATATTACAACTGTTAATAATTCAATTAGTTAGGCATTTTTCTCAATCTCTTATCAAGTGATAAAAGACCTCACACTATTTCATTAGTAACTTATTTATACTGATTGAGATTGAGAGAGATTGTTCTTCATAATGATGAATTACTTCCCAAACAATATTCTCTGATATATCACATTCTATTTCTCCGTCCATATTGTCTTCATCAGCACTTTCTACGTCCATTTCTCCGCTATTGCTCTCCTCCCTTCTAGAAATAATTAATTGAAAACAATTCAGAACGATAGAACGAAATTTGAATTGTTTCTAATCGTGTTTCTTAATCGTGTGTGCACGATTGGGAACGATTGAGTGTTGCAAAGTTTCAATCGTTCCCAATCGTTCCCAATCGGGCCAATCGGTAGTAGGATTTCGAGGTTATGAAGTGGCAATTTGATGGCAGCACTTTCGTCTCGCGGGAATTATTTGAAAACGTTTATTTACTTTTTTTCGAGACAACACATTTTAAGCAATATGTTCATGAAAAAAATTGAATAAATGTTTTGTAATAATTTCCGCGAGCTGAGAGTGCTGTTATCAACAAATTTGCCAATGTGGTGAAGTTTTTTCATCAAATTATTCATTTCATTGTCTATAATTTTGTATAAAAAAACGTGTAATTTATTAAATAAATTACTTAAAGTATTTTAGGTACAGAACAATTAAAATAAACTGAGAGTAAAGCTATTCAGATTCTTTCTAATCTTCTAATATCCTACGGATATTAGAATTTATACTTGTTATTTCGTCACACACTGTCCCACTATCACTCTCACTTGGAAGATTCATCATTTTAATTTAAAATTCATCTTTTTGGTGAAACTTCAACTATTTCGTTGAAAATCGATATTTTGCATTTAAAAATTAAACTATTTGTTTGAAAATTTATGTACTTTGTGGAAAATTTGACTTTTTTTGTAAAAAAATAATCTTTATGATTGAAAATTAATCTTTTTGGCATAAAATTCAACTATTCTTTTTCTTTGAATGTTTTTTGGTTGAAAATTATATATTTAAAAAAAAATGAAAATGTAACTATTATTCCAGTTGAATATTCCATAATTTTAGTTAAAAATTCTTCTCTTTTTATGAACTTTCTTTTTTTGCCTAAAAATTTATTTATTCAGTTAAAGATTCATCATTTCAGTAAAAAATTCATCTGTCTGGTTTAAAATTCAACTATTTTAGTTAAATATTTACAATTTTATTTGAAAATTCATCACTTCGTTTGTTTGGTTAAACATTAATTTTTTTAAATTGAAATTTAATTATTTAAGTTTTGGTTGACAATTTATATTTTTTAGTAGAAATTAATTTTTTTGCTTGAAAATTTAACTGTTTCAGTTGAATAATCATTGTTTTAGTTGAAAACTCTTATGTTTGGTTTAAAATTAATTTTTTTTTACAAAAATGTTACTATTCCATTTTCGGTTAAAAATTATTATTTTTTGGTTCAAAATTCAACTTTTGGTTAAAAATTTGTCTTCTTTAATCAACAATTCAACTATTTTGTTAAAAATTCATGTATTTTGTTGAAAAATTGTATTTTTTGTACAAAATAATTTTTTTTATTTGAAAATTAATCTTCTGGTTTAAAAATTCATCTTTTTGGTTGAAAATTCAAGTATTCCAGTTAAATATTCATAATTTTAGTTGAATTTTTTTTTTAATTCAACTATTCAGTTAAAGATTCATAATTTTATTTGAAAATTCATCACTTTGGTTGAAAATTCAACTTTTTTGTTGAAAATCCGTTTTTTTTGTTTAAAATTAATTTTTTCAACTAAAAGTTTAACTATTTCATTTTGTGTGTGTAAAAAATTGATATTTTTAGTGGAAAATTTAAGTATTTTTTAAAAATTCATTTATTTTGCAATGTTCTGCTTGTTGTGTTAAAGGATGTTCACAATGAACGCCATGAATTAAAATAAATGTTTGCGTTTTGCGGCAAATATGAATATGTTACTTTTAGTTGACTGGAAAATTGAAAAACTTGTCCGGGAATTTGAAATCGTCAGCCGAATCGCCACCCTTGAAAATGTCTGTGCTTGGGGAAGCAAAACAAGTTATTGCGATGATTCCTGCATGTATTTAATACAATTTTGAACCATTTCACCTGTAAATACTACAATTTTTAATGTTTAAATTTAAAAATAGTTTAATCTGTAATAGTTTTTGAATAGTTAAATCTCCTAGTCCATTTTTGTCAATTATTGCTAATTTATTTAAATTGTTAATTACATAAAGCCTTCTGAACAATCTAATACTATAAAATAAAAAATTTGAAACCTTTAAAATTCAAAGATTTTAAGATTCGGCATTGCAAACCAAATTATTTGAAATATTCAAAATTGAGTATTTTAAATATTTAAAACTAGAAATTTGCTAGAATTTCAAATCAAACTTATTTACAAATTCAAAATTGTTATGCTGCAAGACATTTAAAAAGATTGGATAAGTTTTTCTTCTAAAAATTAAAAGAATTGAATGAGTTACCTACACTTTATTTAGTCCGAGTTTCAAAATATTGGCGCCATCCTACGTTCTGATGATTCCAATCGTTTTCAATTGGGTATCCATTATTCTGAATCAGAGGTTAAGTTGTCACTACAGCATTTTGATATTGCGATAATTATTTACAAGCGGTTTTTTACGCTTTCAAACGAAAAATGTCAACAATATGAATTTAAAAAGAAGTAAATAAACGTTTTACAATAATATACTCGCTAAATCAAACTACTACTGCCTACTTGATAAAGACACTATATCACTGTCACATCGTTAGATGGCATGATTTTTACGTACCGTTAGCCCACATAATTTCGACTCTTCATTCGGTATACCGCCTGAACAAACATTCTATTTTTTGTACTTGAAATTTTTGTCGAATTGTTAAAAATTTAATTTCCAACCTATAAACACGTGCGCGTCATGTGTGTTACAAACGAAAACTGCAGAGGGCGCACTGCAGGCAAGTGCATTTACTCAATTCAACCCGATTGGAAACAATTGACACAATCAGCAACAATTTAAAACGATTCAACTTTTGATCACTCTTAATCGTTATGAATCGTGTCCAATCGATTATTTCTAGAAGGGCTATTTTTAAATAATGTCTGAATAAAATCTTTCCGAGGTTAGGTCAGGTTACGTACTCTTGCTATAAGATATGTGACAAACTTATAAACATTTGAAACCTGGCGCCAGAAACTTTTAGTTACCAAAAGTATGAAAAGTAACTAGATGTCCGGCCAAATAACTGTCCGGAGTTAAATGTCCGCTACGTGTGCATTCAGCCAATTCAGCCACTCAGCCCTATGCCCTAACAAGCGTCTAGGGAAAAGGAGAGCATTTGGTTTTGCGATGGGCATGCGCACTGTAACCTTTCAGCCGCTTGCATTCTGCGCGCCATAATTTGAATTATGAAGACGCCAAATTGTAGTTGTTTTAAGCTTGAAAGAAAGAATTTAAACTAACAATCTACAAGTACTCTCTTCTTCGAAACATTTTTTTCTAGCTTTGAATTATACACTATTATTTATTGCGAAACGAAGTATATAGGTATAAAAGAATTATTAGGACTAGGATTAAGTTCTTTTGCTTTATATAAAAAATAATAAATATTTGGTTGTGTGCGCTACGGGTTTTCAGCCGACTGTGTATACAATCGTTACGGTTACGTAGTTAAATTGTGTTAAAATGTTTGTGAAACTTGCAATTTTACTTTCACTAAATTCTCTAATTATAAAACACACGTAAAACGGTTTCATCCTGGTAAGAAAAAAAAATCTCTTCTAAATAGAACCTAACATTAAACAGAAACATTTTTCTCAATTTGTTTCTAATTTAATTGTAGCGGAGTTTGATAAAGTGCCACCTCATAAACCAAAAAAAAAAAATGCCGTGGCAAAATGTGCTAAATGCCACAAGGAATTTAAAAAGCACTATTATTTAAATGTGCATATGAAGGAATTTCATAAAGGTAAGTTTCTTATTGTGAATTATTTACTATAAGGAGTACATTAGCATTATGAGATTTATTATATAATTATATTAGGAAAATATTAGCCTCATTTTTCATGATAACAATTACCTTTAAAACAAATTTTTCTAAAGTTGTCAGAAAACATTGCAATCAAAAAAATACTTATTGGGGTTTTCTGAAAAATAAAGGTGACAATGATATACATAAAGTAGGTATACATACGTATATTCATTAATCAAACCCAAGAGCTCTACTCTTATTCTTCGACTTTTGTTGGCGAATTAAATTATTATATAAAATTATATTTATCTAACTGAACATACAAAATATTTGGATTATTTGAGGGTTTTCGATCTATCAAAATACACTAAAAAATCGACAAGTCGAAAAAATCAACATCGGAAAGAAACCGTTTCCCCACATAATCGTTTTAAAATTATATTTTTTTCTAGAAAGCTTTACAAATTATTTCAATCGCCTCCAAAGTTCTGAATCTGAATGACCAAAGAAAACACCAGAAAAAAAGTTAGGTATGCAGTTGAAAAAATAAAAAACAGATGAACTCAAAATTCAGCATTTTTAAATTCTGCTATTAATCTATTTTTCGTTCCTTCAACTTCATACGTTTTTTTTCGAGATTTTATCAGTTGAAGTTCCAAGATACCTAAAATTTTTTTTTTAAACAAGCTGGAAAAAAAATTTCAAAACTGAAAATGAATGATGGAAAACTGGCTTTCTTTGCAATTGTATTTATAGTGATTTCTGATCAGTACAAGGTCCTGAGTTGTTTAAAATATTTTTTCAAGCGATCAACAAAAAATAATTAATTAAACTATATGGATGTTCAAAATATTGTTTAAGGTTAACTAAAAAAAGTATAATTTAAATAAGGAATACAAAATTCAATTTTTTATTTTCATTTTTTCAACTTGTCACCTGTTTTCTAATGTTTTTCTTTCATCAGTATGAAGCTGGAGAAAAAAAACATTTTTTTAAATACATAATTTGTTGCATTTACATTTTTTATTCCATAGGCATATCAAATTTTTTTAGCTCAATTTGATCAAAAAAAGTCCTCAATATAATAGAAACGTCTTTTATGGTGCGGTATATAAAAATTGATTTTCGGGAAGACTTTTCTATCATCCCGAAACAAAGAAACAATCAGGCCTCGGACTCTCTTTAGAGATCAAAGATAGTGTAAATAGTGTCACAAATTTTTTAATTTAATGTCATAAAATTTTGCAAGTATTAAAATGAACTTCAATTAAAATTTTTATTGTTTAGTGTATAAGCCTAAAGTATAAGTGTATGAACTTCATAGTCTTTTCATTTTTTCTCATTTTTCGACTTAAATGCGAACTGAATTGATAGAACCTAATAAGAAAATCCAACTATTTTTGATTGAAAGTTTAATCTTTTCAGTTGAAAAGTCTACTATTACATTTTTGTTGAGAATTCTTCTTTTTTTCAATTTTATTATTTGCTTCAACATTGAATTACTTTATTGAAAGTTCAATACTTTTGTTAATCTCATAACTCTTGGTTGAAAATTCAACTGTTTTTGATATGAAAATTCATCTCTTTCTGTAGAAATTTAATCTTTTCGTGTTCAAAATGCATCTGTCAGGTTAAAACTTAATCTGATTTCATTGAAAATAAACTTTTTTGTTTGAAAATTCACATTTTCGGGTTTAAAATTGAACTTTTTTTGTAGAAAATTCGTATTTTCGGCTGGAAAATGCAACAATTTGGTAGAGAACTTAAATATTTGGTTGAAAATTCGTCTTTTTTGGTAGAAAATTAATTTTTGGTGTTAAAGATGCAACTGTTTGGTTGAAAATTCGTTTTATTTTCTTTAAAATTAATTATTTGAAATGACAATTTAACAATTTTCTTGAACAAACATACTTAATTTATTTAGTATGAAATTAAACTGAAAAAATATAAACTAAAAATTAATCAGTGAAATAACTACAATTTGGCGTCTTCATAATTCAAATTATGGCGCGCAGAATGCAACCGGCTGAAAGGTCACAGTGCGCATGCCCAGCGCAAAACCAAATACTCTCCTTTTCCCTAGACGCTTCCCAGTAAACACAAGATAACTTTAAGATATCGTTATTTTTATCGTTCGCAGGAGCTCTTACAGAAATTACCAAATGATATCTTCACGACATCTTCAAGAAGTTTTTCAATGATATCTTAAACTTGTTTCTTAAAGACGTCTTTTGATGTCTTTAAGAAAACTTTTAGAAACGCGCGGCCTGTATTTTCAGAGATAACTTAAAGACATCTTTGAAGATATCGTTAACGATACATTTTTTAAAGAAAAAAAGGCGCTTCGCAGGAGGCGGGTGTGCAATATCGAGAATTGATATATAATTATATTTATATCAAGACTTATATTTCCTGAAGCTAGAGAGCTGTTTTTGGCAAGTATGTGACATGGTTTTTATTTCTAACCTATTTAAAATTGCTATGAGTAATCGGAAAGAATTTTCTAACCTCTCTAAGAGGCAACAAGCAAATCGTTTGCGTAGAATATTGAAGAATGATTGTAATATCGTACCTCTTTTATTGCAACATCAGTCAAATAGATGGCCAGTTATTATTAATAATAAAGAAAATGTTGTAAATAGTAGCAATGTTGTATAACTTTTCTAAATATTAAAAGTGATTTATCCAGCACTTCGTGTTTCTAACCTCTAATACTTCTTTCTAGCTCTTTCATGTTCTCAAAAAATGGGAAGTGTGAAACAAGTAATGGAGAGAATGGAAAACAGCTCAATTCTTTCTTCATCGCCTAAAGTTAAATTTTTAAGTGTAATCAATCAAATAATAAAGATAGACCCGCATTACCTCAAAATTTGAAGCCTAGAATGCAACTGAAAATTCTCGGCAGTCAAGTACT
>CAKNYM010036437.1:13557-24498 GCA_932195095.1 Andricus curvator | reverse complement strand
TGGGAACGTGGTGGGGGCCGAAAAATCCCACGTTCTGGAGCCTCTGCGGCCTACTGGTAGCAATAGTGAAAGTGCAAGTGCAATATAATAGTGGCAATAGTACGTATGGTGAATTCGTCAAAACTAAACGGCCAATGGCTGCAAGCACCCAGGACTACGCGTAGCACACGAATGAAGGCAGGAACAAGTAAAGATCCAAACTACGAAACGAAGATCAACATAGGGAGAAAAAATTCCCCACAATCGACAACCCGTAACAACACTGGGATTCTCCTATCGAACCAGTTTGATAATCTAACTAACAACGATGACATGGACTGCTCTGAAAGTGAAGAAAAAAACAACATCAACATAAAACAAACAACATCCAAACAGGAAACAGAAGACATGGGATCGCAGAGGCAAAAAGTGGCGAAGCCACCACCGACCGCCATCACTGACCCAGATACAAACAACACTGAAAGATTAAAAATCTACAACGATGTTAAAGCAGTTACGAGGAATCTCTTCATGAAAATTTCACAGAAAACTCTCACAATCTATCCAAACGGCTCCAAGGATCATGAACTAATTAAAGACTTTCTACAAAAGTCTAGTATACAGACAGAACTGGCACTAAGCGTATAAGAAAAGTGCAACCAAAGGAATAAGCTATTTATTATCATTATTTGAAAATGATTATATAACTTATTAATTAAAGTTATAATTATTATTTAATTATTATCATTATTTAAAAATGATTACTGAGAGATAATTCACATTAATTTCAATGATAAGGTATCCTAAGTGATTTATAAGATTTTTTAATGAAACATCGATGTTTTTCTTGCGATACATCGATGTCGATCATTTTTGACATCGATGTTTTACTTTGCATGTCCCATCACGTTAGGTTAGGGCTCGGGTCAGTTGGTATTTCAAGGCAACAACAAAGTTCGACTCGGCGCGGTTAATAAATTGCAGTCGCCATAAAGGCGTCACCTGTCAACCTACTGGCGAGCCATATTTATTCTGAGGTTTAAAGCAGGGTCATCGCCCGACTCGCATCGGCTGACCTGCTAAGTATACCCCCACCATTGCGCTAAGCGAGTTACCCCTCACTTGCTTTTGCCAAGCATATCTGGCGTCGGATTAGAGGCGGACATACGATAGACGTCTCTATCCAAAGTTTGCCAACCAACAATCCTTTTTAAGACTAGCTTAGCTCTTCGCACCAAAGAGCCACACTATCGGGTCCATGATATATAGGTTCATAGATTCTGACCTATACGACTGGTCTCGTAGTGTGAGTTTTTCACCAAACTCACTACTCACGCACTAACTCACTCACCATGGATTCATCAGTTCCTACTTCCGTCACCACTGCGGTACCCCAACCCCCCTCCCGCTGATACCGTCAAACTCCGATGACGCCAACATGGACTTTTCCTTTGACTCTCCCCGTGACAACGAACAAATTGACGACGGTTTTCCAACCGTAAAATGTAGACGCTCTAAACGCCTACTCCTACCTCGACGCTCTTCGAAGATGATGATTCTTTCCTCTCTAGTTCTTCTGACGAAGAGGTATGTGAACCCATGGAGCGGTGCCCTCCACCTATCCGTATCCTTCGTAAGGATCTGTGGCCAAAGACAAGGCCTATTCACTCTCGAATCATGGGTTTCTAACGCTTGAAATGGGTAGGAAATCAATCACAAACAACGCCAAGTTATACGAAATCGTATGAATAACGCATAAAATTTAGAAATCTAATGAAATCATTAGGAATCTTTGTATTGCGTTGGAATCACTAAGCGCAATAAACGAGTCAGTAGGAATCAAGCGAGTTAACGGCGAAGTCAGTAGTTTAGGAACCAGATTAGTGCGTTTAAGAAGTGAGTCAGTTCGATTAAGAAGCGAATCTAAGAGAATAAGGGAGAATCAAGGCGAGCTTAATGAAAATAACGTCAGATAGCGCCGGGTGTTATATTTGCGTTTTTCCTGCATTCTTATTTATTTATATATTATAAATCATTCTATGGGTATGTTACAAGTTTAAAGCTTACACTTCCGGTGCGAACGAGAAATAAATAAATATCTTTTTTACTAAAATGACTCAATACTTCTTCAACTGCAATTCTGCATCCCATTCGAGAAGTTCGTTTTTAGTGTTTACATTTTAGACAGTGTGTCTACCCTGTCTGGAAAACCTGAAATTGTCAGGGAATTTTGATATACTTGGAAAAACCTGGAAATGTCAGGGATTTTTTTTTAAAGTCAGAGAATTTTTTCGAGAGCGTGCTTATTTTTTTAAATTTCAATATAAAATTGAATAACAATGATTCTTAATTGGTAAACGGAGCTTTATATTACTGTATTGAACTATTTTGTTGAAACGTCGTTTTTTCTTTGTTTGAAATTAATTTTCTTAGCTAAAAGTTTCTCTTTTCTATTTTTGGTTGGAAATTTATCGTTTTTAGTTGAAAATTCAAGTATCTGAATGAAAGTTTATCTATTTATTTTGACGAAAAATTCGTTCCTTTTGGTAGAAAATTATTCTTCTTGGTTGAAAATGTATCTTTTACCTTAAAAATTCAACAGTTTTTTTTGCAATTCTTTCTCTCTCCTAACTGAAAATTTTTTCTTAGTTGAAAATTAAACTTATGTTGAGAAGTCGTCTTTTTTGGTTGAATTCAACTGTTTTTGATTAAAACTAAAAATCTTTTTTGGTTGAAATACCAACTTCTAGATTTTTCGTTCAGAATTCATATTTTTTGAAATGCAAAATTAACTACTTGATTGAAAGTTAAACTCTTTTGTTAAAAATTAACTTTTTGGTTAAAGATTCATCATTTGGTTGAAAAATTATCTTTTTGGTTTAAAATTCAAATACTCCAGTTGAAGATTGATTATTTTAGTTGAAAATTAATCACTTTGTTTGAAAATGTAAATAGTTTTTCGGAAAATTCGTCTTTTTTGGTTGAAAATTTGTTCGTTTTATTGGAGGAAAATTAATTTTTTCAACTGAAAATTAATTTTTTTAACTGAAAATTTAACTATTCCATTTTTGGTTGAAAACTGATCTTTTTTTAGTTCAAAATTCAACTATTAAGATGAAAATTAATAATTTTTAGTTAAAAATTCAACTATTTTATTGATAATTCATTATTTTCTTGAAAAATAGTATTTTTTGATAGACAATTAATGTTTGGTAGAAAATTAATATGTTTGGTTGAAAATTTAAGTATTTAGTTAAAAATTCATCTATCTTGTTGAAAATGCAATATTTTTACTTGAAAAGTTGAGAATTTTAAGCGGTTCAAATTGAATTTAATATAGTACCCATATTAGTTTTACCTAAATATGCACTGAATTTAAAGTATTAGAAGATAAAATAAAAATTTGTTTGAATTATTATCAAATTCATGGACTTTAGGGACAAATTCAAGAAATTATTAATTATTATAAATCCAAAATCACTTATGTATGCTCAATAGCCAATTTGTTAGAAAACAAACTCCTTTCTCTTTTTTCAGAAGTAGTGATAATTAAAAAACTCTCAAGAGGCTTTTCATTCTGGAAATTATAATAATAAAATACTTGGAACTTACTCTCACTACTTATTTATTTATTTTCATTAATTAAATCTCACTAAAAATAGTAACAAATTTAATTCACCTTCTCATCGAGAAAGATGTCTGAGATCGAAAGTTAGAGCAACTAACGCTCTGAATAAGGGAAATAACGTAAGTTAGTGCACGGAATCAGTGGAGTCAGTAAAAATAAGGAGTGAGTCGGAGCGAATCAATGCGAGTCAACAGCAATCGTTAGATATACCGTCGTCGTTCCTCGGCATCGTTCGCGGCAGTGCGTACTCTGAATAAATCATAGTGTTAACGTCAAGGTTAAAGTAACTATGTGGAGAGTTTGGTATTTACAGTATTACACAAACTGAAATCATATGAAATCTTTTGAATCGCGTGAAATCGTTTGGTTAAGGTTTGTCTGATTCGAGAGTGAATAGGCCTTGTTGATAACTTAGATAAGAGATTAATTCAAATGCCCAAGCAAATTGATATAGATGTACTTAGAAAAGCACAACTTAGTCTAAACGATGTCCAAAATAAACTCAATAATATGTCCACTCATAAAAAACCAAAAAGCTGGACTGAAACTACTTCGGAATGGTTACAGCTTTTAGGCTATACAGCAATAGTATCGATAAATCTGTACTCGCTTTTTAAGTGTGGAGTGCTAAGATATATAACTAAATGTATACCTAAGCAAATTATCCTTTTTTGTATAAAAAATAAAGTAGAAAATCAACCTAATGTCGTAACTTATACAACAGGTGTAGAAGCAGTACAACCACGAACGTCTCTATTACGAGCAGTAAATGCGAAAAAGATTCATTTGTAAAATTGAAGAATTTCGAGGACGAAATAATGTCTAAAGAGGGGGGTGTTATGTACCCTCCCTAAAACTACCTATATACATATGAGCTAATCAATACAATGTGTAATCAATATAATGTACGCCTGTAATTGCGCATGTACTTTCTGGTACTTTCTATACATAGAAGGTTCTAGAAGTACTGCCATATATAAACCGCCCATTTGGTTCGGTTCCTCAGTCCTCCACAGTTCTCCACCTCGTCGTCATAGTGTAAAGTTGTCCTCTCCAGTCTTAATCTTTCAATAAAACTATACTATATCTGATTCCAAAGTGTTTAGAATCAGTGGCGATCCTGTGACCCATAACAAATTTTTTATTACATCATTTTAATCTAAACTCAAGGTGCGTTCTAAATTTGTTGTTTGTTGAGTCATTAAACAGAAAAAATTATTCCGTTTTATTTTTCAGTCTTAAAATACTCCGATAACATAAATATATCTATTTTCTGTAGATTTCCGCTATCAGCTTTTACGAAACCCTCCTTCGACATTTCTTAAAACAATATTTTGCGACTTCTATTTACGACGTGCAGATAACCAATATACAATACGTAAAAAATATTTCTATGGGCGTTTGTGAAATTAGAATTTTATAAACTATAAGATCCATTCATTGGAAAAGTGATATCTGACTTTGGAAACAACCCTACTGAACTCTTCATTCGTTTTTGGCGACGCTGATATTTTCGTTTCGTTCGCGCCTGGCCGAACGAGAATGAATAAACTTGATGGGTTTATCTCCATAATAGCTCAAGCACAATATCAAAGATTTTTCAGAAGAGTCAAAAAACGTTCTCAAAAATCGAATTTTCAATTTTGAAGAAACAAATATATGCTCCTGAAGTACATCAATTCTGAATTGATGCCTGGAAAGTTAGATTGGAAAATTCTATTATATTTCAAAAAAATTAGTGACAATTATTGAAAAGATTCATTTGATTTTTGATGCACATAATATTTTGCAAATAAATTATCAATACCATGGGGCCCCAGAAATAATTCGGTTCCCATTGCGTGGAATTGGAAAACTAAAATAGGAATAATTGCACGAAAATGGTCTCACGGGGATTGGCTGCGATTCGTTACATGATTCGCACTAAATCTCAACATTGAACTCATGAAAGTTATAAAATTTTTTTTATTTTGTAAAGAAATTTTATAAGCCATTATCGGCAACAGCTATTTATGATGTAATAAATAAAGTTTTTCCTACGAAATCGACCAAAAATTACTCGGCAGTGCCACCTAGTTATCACATATTTAGTCAGTTAATAACAATTGATGCTTTTTTAAATAAACCTACCCTGCTTAAAATGTCGGGTAGGACGCGGTTAGAAACCGGTTAGAGGTGGGTTGTAAACGGCCCGAACCGCACCGTAACCGATTTTAGCCTCCGGTTTATACACGAAAAAAAATTGTACTTAAGGAATTATAGAATTAGTTACGATGTGGCGGATATGAGCAAAAATCCGTGATAATTACAGACCTATGTTTTTGTGAATTCTACAGAACTTCTTCTATGAGAATTAAATATAATTCAAGAAGAATTCTTAGACGAGACACAAAACCCCACTCAAATCAAAAACACGGCAGAATTCTGTAATTTCTACATCACCGCGCCGTCGTTTCCAACACGCAAAAAAATTCCGATTTATAGAGGGGCTTCTATATTTAGCTTACTTATTTGTATATCAGAAAGACGGAAGGACGGACGGAGGACACACGAGCGACACATTCTTAACTTATTGTAACGGACCCAAACATAATTATATAGCCTAACCTAAAATTTATATAATGCACGCAACGCACTTCCCTAACGCAGAATATCGCACGCTGAGGGTATCGGTCGAAATGGTCCTTATATACTAATCAAGAAGATTCTTACAGCTTGTGAGAAACGACCAGTGCCGGGCTGGATATTTAATTTAAGGTTCCAAATTTCCGGATAGAAACCGGTTATAACCAGTTAGAAAGCTTCCAGTGTCGAGTGCTGTGTAGGAATCTGTTAGGAACCAGTTATAAATGAATTTCGGTCTTTACCAACATTTCATTTCAGGTTCCAATTTTTTGATAGAAACCGGTTAGGACAGGTTAGAATGATTCCTGTGTCAAGTGCCGTGTAGAAATCGGTTAAAAAACGGTTAGAAACCAATTTCGGTGTTTACCAATATGTAATATCAGGTTCTAATTTGCCGGATAGAAACCGGTTAGGACCGGTGAGAACGTTTCCTGTGCAGTGTTCCCAATTCGGCTCCCCAACCGCCCTGCGCATTGGTCGCACCAGCAGACTCATTGGATGTTGATCGCGCGCTTATTTGAAATGATTAACTATGCAAATCAATTGTTCACAATATATAATAATCATAAAGTACAAAAAAATATTATGAATGATTTAAAATTCGCATTGGTGAAAAAAGGCATTCCTTCCTTCAAATTTGAAATCAATCATTTATTTTTGAAGAGTACAATAAAATAATTATTTCACCTTGCACTCGAAAAGACTATTTTTTTATCTGAAAATTAATCGTTATTATTTCCACAATGATGATACATTATAAAAAACTGCTTCACGCATGTGATAGTGTAAAAAAAGCGCGTTATATACAGACAATGAGACTGCCGATGCAACGCATGCGCATGGCAGTTGGGGAGCCGAATTGGGAGCACTGTTCCTGTGTCGAGTGCCGTGTAGGAATCGGTTAGGAACCATTTAGAAATGAATTTCGGTCTTCGTCAATATTTAATTTTCTGTTCCAATTTTTTGATAGAAACTGGTTAGGACCGGTTAGAATGATTCCTGTGTCGAGTGCCGTATAAGAATGGGTTACGAACCGGTTAGAAACGAATTTTAGTGTTCACCAATATCTAATATCAGGTTTTAATTTGCCGGATAGAAACCGGTTATGACCGGTTAGAAAGATTCCTGCTTCGAGTGCCGTATAGGAAGCGGGTATGAACCGGTTAGAAACGAATTTCGGTGTTTACCAATACTTAATATCAGGTTCTAATTTGCCGGATAGAAACCGATTTGGACCAGTTACAAAGTTTCCAGTGTCGAGTACTGTGTAGGAATCTGCTAGGAACTAGTTAGAAATAAACTTTGTTCTGCCAATATTTAATTTTGGTTCCATTTGTCGGACAGAAACCGGTTAAGACCGGTCAGAATGTTTCCTATGTCGCGTGCCGTGTAGGAAACGGTTAGGAGCCAGTTAAAAATGAATTTTGGTCTTTGCTAACATTTGATATCAGGTTTTAATTTTTGGATATAAACCGGTTAGGACCGGTTAGAATGATTCCTGTGTTCATTGCCGTGTAGAAATCGGTTAAAAACCGGGTAAACGAGTTTCGGTGTTTACCAATATTTAATATCAGGTTCTAATTTGCCGGATAGAAACCGGTTAGGACCGGTTAGAATGATTCCTCTGTTGAGTGCCGCGTATCGGTTAAGAACCGGTTAGAAAAGAATTTCAGTGTTCACCAATATTTAATATCAGGTTCTAATTTGCCTGATAGAAACCGGTTAGGACCATTTAGAAAGTTTCCAGTGTCGAGCGCCGTGTAGGAATCGGTTGGGAACCGGTTAGAAACTAATTTCAGTGTGCTAATATTTAGTCTCAGGCTCTAATTTGCCTGATAGAAGCCAATTAGGACCGGTTAGAAAGTTTATAGTGTCAAGTGCCGTGTAGGAATCGGTTAGGAACCAGTTAGAAACGAACCTTGATCATTGCCAATATTGAATTTCTGGTTCCATTTGCCGGACAGGGACCTTTTATGATCCGGGTACGTTCCAGAAATTTAAATTGAGACCGGAAAGAAATAGGTTAGAACCGGGTGAAAACCGAATTGGTTTCTAACCGTTTTCTATCCAGTTTCTTGTGTTATCTAACCGGTATTTTAAGCAGGGTAATCAACAAATGCACTGTTGGGCTATTTCCCGACGCACTAGCTTGGTTCTTTTAACGTAATGAAATGTTATTAACTAATTTATACACCTTTAGGGATAATTCAGTGACAATCGACAGTTATTATTTTTAGGAACAATTTTTTTAACAAATTTGTATTATCTCATGTATTTATGAACTAAAAAATTCTCCTTTTCACCCAAGAATTAACAGTCAATTATTTATCAACCTTTTTTTGCTATTAATCAATAATAATTTATGATTGTTGAAACAAAATTAATTAAAAAGTGCATTTTCTAGCTATTTGCAACATTTCAATGTTGTTCTTTTAACGCGTAATCAACTCTTAACAACTAACTTTTGAAATTTTTTGAAACACTTGGATAACGATCAATTATTGTTAACAAGAAAAATGGTTTATAAAATTTATAGTAAAAACAAAAATAGTTAATCGTTATCCAAAATTCTAAAAAAGTTACAAAATTAATTATTAACAGTTGATCAAGTTAAAAAATAAAGTTAAAGTCATGAAAAATAGCCAGATAATGAATTCTTTCATTGAGTTTGTTTAAACAATCATAAATTTTGATTATTGGTTTTAAGGAATCGTTGATAAATAATTGGCTATTAATTATTCCTCAAAGAAAACCGGAATTTTTTGTCTATAAATAGGGCATTATTTCGCAACTGCAGTACCCACTCAAAAAATTAAAGTTGTCTGCCCTAAGTCAAACTTGGTCAAATTGTTGTGATCTTGGATAATAGTTTATGGGAAAGAAATGCTATCATTTGGATAATTATATATTGAGTGGAAGGGGGTGAAAATTTTGGGATTTTCATCGATATTGCATATTTTTGCGAGTTTTAATTCTTCTATTTGGTAATAGGAAAATTTCTTTTAGTACAGTTTTCATAGGTATGCCCTTTCCATTGATCAGATACATTTTTTCAAATAAATAGTATTTGGCCTTCAAAAATAAAAGCCAAAACCAAATTCGATTTTTTTTATTGATAAAACGCATATTTTGTCATCTTTTAATCTCAAATAAAAGTTTCAGTTTCTGCCTTTAAGAGCTTTGAGGTTAAATAGTGGGAATTTTTATCTTTATTTGTAAAAATAAGCAATGATAAAATACGAATAAAATATTATTTTTGAAATATCACCCCCATAAGTCTGTTTTATAGGGCCGGGTCCCAAAAAAAACCCGTAAGTGAAAAAATGGGTTTTGCGAGTTTTTGGCGCTAATTATGATTTTTTGGCTGTTTTTTTAATGCAAATTGTTTCTGGTACATAAAGCACTACTTCATACTGACAATTAGATATTTACATCAATTGTTTAAACAATTTATTATTGTTTTTAGCAATTTTCTCTTAGAATGGAGATAGAAAGTCGCGGTTTTTTCGAAAAATTTTCACTTTTTGTCCAATTTTCAATTAGAAAGAGGTAAAAGTTCAATAATTTCAACATAGATGATTGTTAAAATAATTTATTATTATTGTTAATAATATTATCTTTGAATAATGCTAGAAATTACGGTTTTTTCTGAAATTTCAACTTTTTTCTCACTTTTCACTTGAAGTGAAATAATATTTATCTTAATATAGCAAAAATAGTTGTTTAAACAAATAATTATTGTCTATAGCTACCTTCTTCTATATTAATACTAGATAGTTGCGTTTTTTTCAGAATTTTTTAACTTTTGTCTTTTTCAATTGGAGTGAAGTAATAATTAATTCAAATTAACAAAAATAATGGTTCAAACAATTTATTATTATTGCTAATAATATTCTCTTTGCTTAATAGTAGAAAGTTGCGGCTTTTCAGAAATTTTTAACTATTTGTCTACTCTTCACTTGGAGTGACTTAATAATGATTTAAATTAGGCAAAAATAATTGTTCAAATAAATTATTATTGTTAAAAACTATCTTTATCTATATTAATGCCAGATAATTGCGGTTTTTTCTGAAATGATTAACTTTTTGCCCACTTTCACTTACTGAGGTGATAATTAATGCAAGTTAATAAAAATAGTTGTTCAAACAATGTATTATTGTTGATAACTATCTTCTCTTAGATATGTGTTAGAAAGTTGCGGTTTTTCTGAAATGTTTGAATTTGCTTTGCCTTTTTAGTTATGAACAAATAATAAATAAACATTAGAGAGAAACATATTTTAAACAATCTCTTTCTTTTCCGTAAATATATTTTGCTGTAGGAGGGCGTGCCGATATCAAAATATGTTCAGTTCCAAATTTTTCTTCTTGTTGTTATTTAAAACGAAACATTTACAAGTCATTTGCATACCTAGTTCTCCTACCTACTCTTCACTTAAAAAAGTAAAATACTATTTACAAAATGATTCTTGTTGAGGTTCACTTATTATTTGTTCATAACTAAAATGTCAAAGCAAAACTCAAGATTTCAGAAAAAAAGCAACTTTCTAGCATTACTCTAAGAGAATATAGTTATAAACAATAATCAATTGTTTATATAAACATGTTTGTTAACTTGCATTAATTATTACCTCACTAAGTGAAAAGTGGACAAAAAGTTTAAAATTAAATTTTGATGTTAAGGTTTTTGACCAGGGTAATACGTAATA
>CAKNYM010036437.1:0-13547 GCA_932195095.1 Andricus curvator | reverse complement strand
TAAGATTATAGTTCTAAACTTGATAAGTTTAAATTAAATTTTGATGTATAAAGATGGTAGTGATTGATGGCCTTTGGTCTTTGTAATTCATATCCCGGTAACAAGGAGTTCATTGGAACGCATTGAAACGTTTCAATGCGTTTTAATTTCATTTTTGTCTGAATGCTTATTAATGCGCAAGGCGCAATGAAACGCATTAAAATGAAAACTTAAAATGAGCAGCATTAAAAGGCATTGGCATGAATGTGAAGTTAATGAAAGGGCATTTTATGGCATTGAAATGAAGTAAACTGAGTATATGCTACATAACGGAATTAATATTTATGCGCTTCAATGCGAAACGGTCGAATTTACGAAATAATAATTTACAAAAGAACGTATTTTTAAGCTGTTATTTCATAATACATCGTATTATAATGCTTCTTGTTTTATCGTACATAAATTGTTCTATTTTTGTACTGAACGAAGATTGTGATGCTAAAAATTAATTTAAACAAACTAAGATGGATATTATTTTTGGCATTTCAACATAATACTTTCTATTTTATAGTACAAACATTAATGTACTGAACGAACGAAGAAAGATTTAAGTACTTAAAACTAATCTAAACAAATATCACTGGCTTTTTGGTATAGAGTTATAATTAGAGAGCGGATTAGAGCCAAAAAATTATGAAATGACTTTGTATTTAAAATGTTCCAATTCGAAATATTGTAGATAGGTAAAATTTTGAAAAATGACGATATTTCGAATGAAATCAAAAGGAATTGAACTTGTGTCATTTGCGAATAAAAGAGTTTAAAAAGGGATAATTTCAAATTAAAATTGAATTTAATTAGGGAGGAATTTTAATTATTTCTAATTCAAAGCGTTCAGAATTTAACAATTTTACTTTGGATTCAAGAATCTCGGAATTGAATGATTTCAGATTAAAATTTCGAAAGAGGACGATTTTCAAACGTTGAAAATTGAATATTTTTCAATTAAAATTTTCAGAAATAGATCATGTAAAATTCAGAGGAATGAAAACTCAATAAAAGCATTCAAAATGGAATGATTCAAAAGTGAAAACATTTGAATTTTTATAAATTTAAATGAGAAGCGACTAAAATTTTACAATTAGAAACTGAAAACTAAATTGAATATTTCAAAGTAAAAGCTTCTGAAGTTCTGGAAATCTAAATTTTTCTTCAATTTAAGAAATTATGATTTAACATAAAAATTGATTAGACAAATTTAAATAGAAAATCAAAAAATAATTTCACCTTTTTTTTCACCGTTCAAAATGGAAAAAGTTTCAATTATAAACCCTGTAAAACAGAATCGTTATACAAAACGTTCAGAATAAAAAGTAATTTTAAATGAAAAATATTAAAAAATGTATACTACAAAAACTTGAAACTTAAACAAATCCGAACTTCATTTAAAAGTAAAAAAAAAATTAGCAGCGAACAATTGTGATATAAAAACTTTTTTGTATTCAAACCAATTCCAATTTCATTTAAAAATATTTCAAAATGAAGAGTTGGTCTTGATAGGAGGAGACTTGAACGCGTGGACAGGAGAGTTAGGGGGGATATATGGGATGATGAAAGCGAAACTTTTCGAAGAAATTCCAAGCACAGGGAGATGGATCGGGAGGGTAAAACACTTTTGAACCTGTTAGGAGAGGAGGGGTGGTTTATCTGCAATGGAAATATAAGGGGAGATGAAGAAGGAGAAGTGACTTTTATAGGGAAAGGGGAGACAGTGATTGATTATATTCTAGCAGAAGAAAGAATAATGAAGAGAATGAAAGGTAAGAACTGGCGAAAGGAAAGTAAAAATGGGTAGATGGGGGGAGGATAAATTGAGAGAATTTAAAGAAAGAATGGAGAACGAGGAGATTTGAGGAATGGAAGGGGAAGACGTGGACACGCGCCTAGAAAAGATAAAAGAACTAACCGAGAGGATAAAAGAAGAGGTAAGGCCAAGAGAAGAGGAGGGAATAAAGAGGGGATGGTGGGACGCAGAATGTAAGGAGAGTAAAGATAGAATGAAGGAAAATGTAAAAAAGTGGAGAAAAGGGGAGATAGGGAAACAGGAATATAATAGGAGAAAGAGAGAACATGAAAGATTGTTAAGTGATAAAAGGCAGTTAGAGAAAAGTAGGTATATGGAAGAGGTGGAAAAATCAATCAGGGAAGGGAGGGAATGGGATGTGATCAATAGGGAACGAGGAGGAAGGAAGGGCATCAATGAGGAAATCGAGATGGATGAGTGGACCCAGTACTTTAAGGGACTGTTGGGAGGAGTGGAAAATAAGGTGTTGGGGGAAAAGAGGAAAGTAATAGAAGGGGAAGATGATAGCAATAATGGGATAAGTAGGGAGGAATTGAATAGAGCGATAGGGAGGCTCAAAAGAAACAAGGCAACAGGTGAGGACGATATTGAGAACGAGGCTTTGAGTTTTAGAGGAGAAGGGGTGAGCAAGGAATTGTGGGAGGTATGCAACAAGGTTTGGAGAGGAGAGGGATGGCCTAAGGAATGGAGGACAGGGTTAGTGGTGCCGATAATTAAGAAAGGAGAGGGCAAGAAGGTGGAGGAGTATAGGGGAATCACACTTATGTCCGTGGGCTACAAAATATATACGGAGATTCTCAGAAAGAGATTAGAAACGGAGGTGGAAGAGAAAGCGATTATTCCACACAATCAGATGGGCTTCAGGAAAGGGATGGGAACAGTAGACAACATCTACGTACTGAATTATCTTGTGAATAGGAACTTAGGGAGGAAGAAAGGGAAGTTAGTGGCCTTATTTGTAGACTTTAAAGCGGCATTTGACTCGGTAAACAGGAAGGTGTTATGGCAGGTGATGAAAGAGAAAGGGGTGGACGAAGAGTTGGTCGAGAGGATAAAGGAGATATTCGAAGAGACTAAGATAAGGGTGAGGATTGGGAAACAAAAAGGGGAGATTTTTTGGAGTGGAAGGGGGCTCAGGCAAGGGTGCCCATTGAGCCCATTACTATTCAGTCCCTTGTTGGCAGATCTAGAGGAGAAACTGGAGAAGAAAGGAAAAGGGGGAACGGCTTTGGGAAATAGCAAGGTATATTCCTTAGCGTATGCAGACGATATAGTCTTATTAGCGGATGACGAGAGAGGGATGAGTCTCATAATAAGAGTGTTCGAGGAGTATGTGAGAATTAAAAACTTAACGGTAAATGTAAATAAGACGAAGGTGATGATGTTTAGGAAGAGAAGGACAAAGGTAGAATATGAATGGAAGATGTACGGGGAGAAAGTGGAACAGGTCGAGGAATTTAGTTACCTAGGCTTCTGGTTTGAGTCGAAAGGAGGGGTTGAACTGCAGGTGAGGAGAAGGATAGAATGTGCGACTAAAGTAATGGGGCAGGTGTGGGGTATAGGGAAGAGAAGGTTTAAAGATGATTGGAAAATTAGACTGTGGATGTTTGATGCGTTGGTATGGTCAGTCCTAAGTTACGGAGTGGAGATCTGGGGATGGAAGGAGCACAAGAGGGTGGAAAGTATGCAGGAGAGATTCTTGAGATGGGTAATGGGAGTGAGCTGGAGCTGTCCAGGATACATGTTGAGGGAGGAATTAAGTAAAAGTAAAATGGTTATTAGACAAATGAAGAGAGCATGGAACTTTGAGGAGAAACTAAAGAGGGGGGAGGGAAGCAGGATAGCACAAGCTTGTCTAAGGGAGGTAGTAAACAAAGAGACTAGGGGTAACACAGAAGGATCAAGGTGGGAGGAAGAGAGACAACAGAGGAGGAGAGAATGCGATATAAGAGCAGATGTCAGAGTTTGGCAAGAGTTAGAGAATGAACTGATATTTAAAGCGGGGGAGGAAAGATGGAAAAAAATCGTGGAATCTAACTATAACAGGTGGTATAAGGTAGTGAAGGCTGAAGGAGAACCAGAATATTTAAGAAAGATTAAAAAGGAGAGTCAATGGAACCACGTTATACGATTTAGGATAGGAGAAGGAATGAGAGAGTGTAGGTACTGGATGGATGAAGAGGAAAGAAGATGTAGAGTCTGTTATTACGAGATAGAATCATGGGGGCATGTTTTAGAGATATGTACGGGGGATGAAACAGGTGGGGAGAGTGTGGATGACAGGATAAGGTGGATCTTGGATGGAAGTGGACAAGGGGCAAGCTGGATGATAAGACTGGAAGAAATGAGAGAAAGTAAAGGGCATGTAGTAGGGAAAGGCCAAGCGCGTACTCCTAGTCAAGGAAACTAATGTAAATAAAGCTTGAAAAATCATGTTAACGGAAATGGTAAGAGGAAACGGAAGCCCAGGAAACTCAATAGTCAGCAAATCTCGAGAATAATTAGGTTAAGACAAAGCGATAGTAAATAAGTTAATATAAGTAGAATATTATTATTTAGGTAGTAAGTATTATTAAGGTAGTATAAGTGGTTTTGTAACGTACTGTGAAGGGAGCGGAGGCCCTCAAACCCGTAAAAGGGAGAGAATAAATACATACATACATACATACAATTGAATAATTTTAGATTTAAATATTTTAAATTATTGTTTGTTTTCAATATTAGTCAGTTTTAAATTTAATAATTTAATATTTAAATTTTCTGAATAATTTGGTTTCAATTTTAAACGTACAAAACTGTCTGATTTCTTAAATTTTTCGAAACCGTAGAGTATCAAATTAAAAGACACAAATTGATAGTTGCACGCTTTTCAGTTTAAAGGATTTGTCATCAAAGAATTTTGAATGAAATGCCTTCGGAATAAATTCAAAACAATGAAAAATTAAAACAATTTCTCAAATTTAAGCCTTAAAAATGAGCAGATTTTAAATCCAGGCATTGAATATTGAAGTTTTTTTTTATTTGAAAAATGTTCCAAAAAGTTCGACATTTCAAACTCAGTTAAAAAAAAAAACATTTTTCTATTGAATAATTGAATAATTTCTTCAATTTTTAATGATTAAAATTTTAGAATAGAATTCTGAATTTTCATGACAAGCGCTAAATTTCCAATTTTTCCCTATCATAAGTTTAAATTTTGCGATTAAAATTGAAATGGTTGAATTTCGAAAAGTATAATTAAAAATTTTTAATTGTTAATTTCTAAACGATTTAAATTTACTTGTATTGTATTTTATTACTCTCCCTTTTACGGGTTTGAGGGCTCCGTTCCCTTTACATATTTTACAATTTCACTTAACCACTATGCCTTATGCTTATCTTAATCTATAATCGCTTCGCCTTTTTTTTATTATTTACAAGTTCTTAACTATTATCTTACTAGCTAATAACTATTATCTAGCAAATGCGCGAGATCTTCCAGGGCTTCCGTTTCCTCTTACCATTACTCTTCAAGCTTTTTTAAAAAACACGCAACACTAATTTTCCATATCCATGTTTGAATTTTGATTTTCTCCCCTCCCATGCATTCTCTCTTCCCTTCTCTCTTCCAAGCTCTTAATCCACTTTTCCCCTTGTCCACAACCGCTCAGTATCCACCTAAATTTATCTACCACGCTCTTTCCCCCTTCCTCTTCCCCTGTACATCTCTCCAACACGTGCTCCCAAGATTCCCTTTCATACCCACATACCCTACACACTTTCATTTCTTCACTCATCCAATATTTACGCTCATTCATACCTTCTACCATTCTGAAACGTATCATCCTGGACCACCTGCACTCCTTTTTCAACTTCCCTAGATATTCTGGGACCCCTTCCATCTTGATGAATCTATACCATTTATTATATTTGGACTCCATAATCTTTTCCCACCTTTCCTCTTCCTGCTTCTTACTCATTTCCCCCTCTACTATCTGCCACTCCCTCCCTTCGTCACACATTCTTCATTCTCTTCTAACTTTCCATCTCTCCTCCTCCCATCTTGAAAGTCCCGTGTTTTCTCTCCTCTCTCTATCTAATATTTCCTTCAGGCATGCTTGTGCAACTTTGCTACCCTTACCACTTTTAAGTTTCTCTTCAAAATTCCATACCCTTTTCCTCTGCCTTATCACCAATTTCTCTCTCCCTGTTTCTTCTCTCAACATATAACTTGGGCAGTTCCAGCTCACTCCCATAACCCATCTCAGAAATCTCTCTTGCATGTTTTCTACTTTTTTGTATTTCTTCCATCCCCACATCACCACTCCATAACACATCACAGACCATACCAGTGAATCAAACAGCCATACTCTCATCTTCCAGTCCTCTTTGAATCTTCGTTTTCCAATCCCCCACACTTGACCCATCACCTTACTCGCGCTTTCGATCCTTTTTTTCACTTGCAGCTCACTTCCACCTCCCGCTTCGAACCAGAATCCTAAATAACAAAATTCTTCTACCATTTCCACCATTTCCCCATTTATCTTCCATCCATACTTTACTTCATTCTTTCTCTTCCTGAAACATACTATCTTTGTCTTCGTCACATTTATTGTCAAGTCTTTCGCTCTCACGTACTCTTCGAATCCTTTCATTAGCAAGTTCATTCCACTTTCATTCTCTGCTAGAAGCACCACATCGTCCGCGTACGCTAACGAGTATATTCTCTTATTTCCTAGAACTGTACCCCCTTTACCTTTCCTTTCCATTTTCTCTTCTAGGTCTGCTAACAATATGCTAAACAACAACGGGCTTAGCGGGCACCCTTGTCTAAGACCCCTCCCTGTCCAGAACTCCTCTCCTTTCTGTTCCCAGATCCTCACCCTTGTCTTTGTCTCCGTAAAGACCTCTTTGATCCTCTCAATCAGCTCTTCGTCCACCTCCCTTTCTTTCATTGCCTTCCACAAAACTTTCCTATTCACTGAGTCGAAAGCTGCTTTAAAATCTACAAAGAGTGCGACCAGTTTTCCTTTTTTCTCTCCCAGGTTCCTGTTGACTAAATAATTTAGTACGAAAATGTTATCCACTGTGCCCATCCCCTTCCTGAATCCTGTTTGATTGTGTGGAATACTTCCTTTCTCATCTACCTGTTCTTCTAATCTCTTCCTAAGCACCTCCGCGTAAATCTTATACGTTACTGGCATGAAAGTGATTCCTCTATAATCTTCGACTTTTTTCCCCCCTCCTTTCTTTAATAAAGGAACTACCAAACCTGTTCTCCACTCCTTCGGCCATCCTTCCCCTCTCCATACTCTATTACATACTTCCCAAATCTCTTCTCTAACCCTCCTTCCGCGAAATTTCAACGCTTCATTCTCCATCCCATCCTGCCCTGTCGCCTTATTTCGTTTTAACTTCTCTATTGCTTGATTCACCTCCTCTCTGGTCAAGTCATTCCCACCTTCTATTCCTCCCTCCTTGATCTTTCTACCATCCCCCCTTACCTTGCTATCCACCCCTCCTAGCAATTTCTTGAAATAAGCCGTCCATTCATCCATACTTATATCTTCATTGATTCCTTTCCATTCACTCCTTTCTCTATTGATCACCTCCCATTCCCTTCCTTCCTTTATTGCTTTTTCTACCTCCTTCATGTACCTCACCTTCTCCTCCTGTCGTTTTACATCCAGTAATTTCTCGTGTTCCCTTTTTCTCTTATTATACTCCTTTTTGTCTATCTCTCCTCTTCTCCAATTCTTTAACGATAACTTTATACGCTCTTTACTCTCTACACATTCCGCATCCCACCATCCTCTTTTCACCCTTCTTTCTTCCTCACTTGGCCTAATTTCTTCCACTATCTTCTCTACCCTTCCCCTCATCTTACACAAAATCTCATCCACGCCTCCCCCATCTTCAATCAAACCATTCTCTTCTTCCATTCTTTCCGTATATTCTCTTAGCTTATCAGCTCCCCATTTACCCATCTTTGCTTTTTTCCTTGTCGCTCCCTCCTTCTTCCTTCCCTCTCTTCCCCAATTCCCACATTTCAACGTTGCAATGACCGGAAAGTGTTCTGACCCTATTTCGTTCCCTACTTCCATTCTTTTCAACAGCCTCCTTAACCTTTCCTCGGCCAGAATGTAGTCAATCACTGTTTCCCCTTTCCCTGCAAACGTAATCTCGCCTTCCTCATCCCCTTCCGAGTTTCCATTGCAAATGAACCATCCTGTTTCTCACAGAATTTCCAACAGAGTCCTACCCTCCTGGTCCACCTGTTTGTATTTCGATTTTCTCCTGAAAGTCTCACTGTCTTCATCCCATATTTCCCTTGCCTGTTCCCCCGTCCAAGCATTCAGATCACCTCCTATCAACACCAATTCGTCATCCTTTTTCGCCACCCATTTCCTAATCACACTCTAACCTTCTTCTTCTCCCCTTCTCCTGTAAACGCAAACTATCCTCACCTTTCTTTTTCCTATCTTCACCATTCTCGTCATTACTCCATCCGTTTCCTCAAATCCCATTTCTATTCTCTTTTCTCCTACCAATTCCTTCCTCGCTCCTGACACCATACCCCCTTTCTTTCTGCCCTTTATCTTCTCTTTCTTTGCCCCTTGCATCTGCCACATATATCCCTTGGGTAACTTCCTCTTCACTCTCTTCCACTCCTTCTCATCTATCCAGGTTTCACTCAACATCACTACATCCCATTTCTTCAACTCTTCCCAGAAACCTTCATCTTTATTCATTAGCCCTGATACATTCCAAAACGCTACTCTCACTTCTTTTTTCCTTCCTTTCTCCCTTCTTTCGTCATTATGTCCCCTCCCTACTTTTGTAGAAACCCCGTCGCTCCGTCTTCTCCTTCTTTTTGTCTTTCACCCTCCAGTGTTTCCCTTACTTCCTCCCTTGTATTCTTAGTCTTCACTTCTTCCTCTCTTCGCCATAGGCCTTCCCTACACACTTCACTCAATTTTTCTTCCTCATCATCCCATATCCACACATTCCCATTTATCCACATCCTGTCTTTCCCTATCCATACCGTGTTCCCTTTCACTCTTTCACTCCATGCTCTCTGTTTCATCATCCACTTTCTCCTTCTTTCATTCCACGTCATATCCTCCTCTATCCTTTCTTCCCTTCCCTTCAGGGCTTTTTTCTTTCTCAAGATATCAAATTTTTCTTCCTCATTTCTCACTTTCACCACATACATACGCGATTTACCTTCAATCTTCCTTCCCACTCCATTTACCTCTTCCACGTGCACTTTTGCTCCAATTTCACTCATTAACTTTTCCACTTCTTCTCTACCTGATTCACTATCCACTTTCATTCCTCTAACCACTAAATTCCTACTCCGTTTCGCCTTCTCTTCTACTTCCATTTTCCTTTCCAACTCTCTCAATCTTGATTTCATTCTCACATTTTCTAGGATAACGTTCTCATTCATTTCTCCATCTCTTACCCCCTCATTCCCTTTCTTCATATCCTCAGACTTACACTCTAGTTTTCTCACTCTTTCTGCCAACTTCTCCATATCTGATTTTCTCTTTTCCTCACTCATCCTTTTATTTTTCTCAATATATTCCAACTTCTTCCAAACTTTATCTTTTTCTTGCCGCCACACCAGATCCCATTCTTCCCACTTCTCTCTAACTTTTCTCATTTCCTCCCAAACCTCCTCCCCTCGCTTTTGCATGCCATTCAGACTTCGGTTCGTTTCCTCTCTAAACCTTTTCATAAGATTTTCCAGGCTCTCTAAATCCACTTTCCCTTTTGCTTTATTTCTTTCCTATGGAGACTTTTTTTTTAACTTTTTCCGTAACTTCTCATTTCCCTGCTCATACCCCTCTTTTTCCCTTGATCTTTTACTGTCTTCCGTCTTTCCCCCTCGTCACTTTTATCCGTAAACCCTCCCCCCTGCCTCCATTTATCAAAAAGTTGTCTCGATCCTAAACTGCTAGCTCTGGATCTGTTAAGCAGTTCCCGATTTGACGGCTACCTCGAGGCCTCCTGTCAACTAGCCCCCCTTCCTTCTCTCCGCACCCGAAGTTTCCTGGCGTAGCATACTGGCCATCGCCATCATCGCTATCTTCGGCATCACCCTTACAACTCCCCGTTTCGCCGGTCTCAGTGAGATCATCAGCACCGGGTTTGTTTTCTACCTGCTGCTGCCCTCTAGCGGACCCCACTGGACTCCTCGTAACAGGCATGCTGGCCTATTTTACCGATCTGCTGTCCCCTATCTTCTCTCTCACTTTTCCGTCCCTGACAACTAACCTCCAAATTATCACTTTCAACTCTCCTCCTAATCCTTTTAACCTTACAAAACAGCCTCCCCGCACTTCCACACAACCCCTTCACTTCACTAACCTCCCTCACCACCTTTCGCCTCAATCACACCTCCACGCTCGTCGCCAAAACCAAAAAAGATAGCACAGAACAAACACGCGTACTTTACCATTCGGTACCGGAAACTGAAGCCGATTTAAATTTACTTAAAGTAATTTAAAAAGTTTAAATTTTGATTTTAGAAAAATTTGTCGAATCAATTTTTATGACAAATCAGATTTTTCTTTTTTTATAAAATTTTATATTTCTAGATTTTCCGAAGCTTTTACTTTGAAATATTCAATTTTTTCAGTTCAGTTCAGTTCAATTCAGTTTTCTTAGTAACGCCATTTCTTCATTCATTGCGGTGCGCTCTTCTCTGAGTGAATCTGCATAAGCATCAGATTCGCTCAAAGCTTGTTCCAAACTCTTCACTTCTTTCTTAACCTGCTCGTACTTCTCGGTTATGTTCTTCAATTTTTCTTCGTATTGACGCAAACTCTTTTTGAGTCGTTTAATTTCCTGGGTGGGGTTACTCACAGATGTAGGTGGCAGATTTTCATTCGAAGTAAATCGTGAAGGCTGCGAGAATAAGGACTGAATGTAAAACTTTGAAAGAAGCCATATTAACAGGAAAGAGGTTACATGAGAATTCACTAATATTAATTGAAATTGACATTCCTCACAAAATTACCCAAAATCTATTTATTTGCAACGATTATGTACTGAATGCATGTAAAATTGTAAGTTAAACAATAGCAGGGATCACAGCGTTCGATTGTTATTTATACGGCAAAATCTGTTTTCTTTTTGACATCTTTTAAAAAATATTCTCTTTGAATTACTTCTTGAAAATAAAAAATTATTCTAAATTTTCTTCTAGAATTTCAAATTATTTGTAAAACTCTGTCAAAACTTCTAAATATCTTTTAACATCATTCTAATTTTTGCTCAAATTAAAAAAAAACAGTAAAATTTTTAAAAAGCATTAAAATCTTTCAAAATCTATTTAAATATTCTCTCGGAATTTTTTTTTTCAAAATAAAAAATCATTTTCAAATTTCCTAGGAATGTTCATAAAATCTTTACAAATTTTTTATTATTTTCAAATCTTTTCAAAACTTTTAAATATCTCTTAACCCTTAAACTGCGCTGTGGGTGCCAAACACCCAGAACAACTTTGAGCTTATTTTTTTCTAAAAGTATACTGTTTCAAGAGTATCCCATTAAATTTGTAGGTCAAAATATTAAAAATTACGCAATATATACATTTTTTTAATGAAAACACTCATTTTTTCTATTTTTTTTTTTAAATCCAGTTTTTACCAAATTATATCATTATAAAACCAACGAAATTAAAAAAAAAAGTATAATTCTACATCTCATTAAAATTTCGTTAGAAAAGATTGAAATCCGGCTTAGTTATACAAGTTTAAATATCTGGGTGTCAAACACCCACGGTGTAGCTTACGTAATTATTTTGAGGTGTACAATGTTAAGTGGGTGTCAAACACCCACGGTGTAGCTTACGTAATTATTTTGAGGTGTGCAGTTTAAGGGTTAAACTAACTTGATTGTTTCTAAATTAATAATTGTTGAATTATTATTTATTCTTCAAAATTTATTTTTAAATATTCTTTATTATTCTTGTAAAATTAATTTTGCAAAGTGAAAAAACATTTCAAATTTTCCCACGAATCTGAAGAAATTTTTTTTTATTATCTCAAAACCTTTCAAAATCCTTAAGCGCATGTAACACTTATCCGATTTGTACTTTACCGACATATTTTTTATCATACCAATTCCACACGAAATGAGATATCGATATGAAAGTTTGTGTGAATAAAGAAAAGTTGCAATTATAATAATACGTTAAAATTTACGTTAAATGGTCATGTCGTAATTGCAACAAGTTTATTTTTCAGCGTTAAAAAATAAAAAAACGAAACATTGAAGTCGGGCCCCTGCATGTTGGCAGTTTGCTAACGGCGGCTTCAAGCGGGTTGCCAACATGCAGGGGTCCGACTTTAATGACAGCAACTTCGTTTTTTTATTTTTTAAGGCTGAAAAATAAACTTGTTGCAATTACGACATGACCATTTAACGTAAATTTTAACGTATTATTATAATTGCAACTGTTCACATATTTATTTGGTTTGTTTATTAGTTGTAATGCCATATTACTTTACCATTACTTTACCGTTATGCTGCAGCGTAACGCCTGCGTTCGGCCGGTCCGCCAGGGTTGTTTCTCATTTGATTTCCCAAATTTTCAACTCGATATCGCGTTTGGTGTGAACGTAAGTTGGTTTTGAAAAAAATGTAAAAAAATTTTTGTGGTTACGCTCACATGGCCTTAAATTGAAAAGCTTATCAACTTACCTGCTAAATTCAATATTACTCCCTCTCGTATGTTGGCCTTTCCGCCGTTATTCAGAGAGACGAGGATGTGGTATTTTTGCGATGGAGAATGCTTCGCGGCTACTATATCACTTTCGCGTCTGTTCCTCAGTTCCTATATGGTTCCTATTCTTCTTAAATGGCATTAGCCTTGTCAATTCAATCTGCCGCAGAAGGCATTGTATGGCATTCAACTGAAAATATGTATCTCGAAACAGCATTGAATGGCATTAACCCGATTCAATACTTTTTGCCATGAAAGACATTGTATGGCATTCAAGTGGGTGGCTCGGCGAACCGCATTAAATGGCATTAAACCAATTCAATACTTTGTGTCATGAAAGGCATTGTATGGCATTCAAGTAGGTGGCTCGGCGAACCGCATTAAATAGCATTAACGCCAATTCACTTAACAGTATTACCATGACGTCAGTTTAATGCCTTTTCATTTGTGCGCATTGAAAATGATTGGAACGAGACAAGATTCAAGCCGTAAAACGCATTTAATGGCATTTCGGACAAAAATGCAATTAGTACGCATTTCAAGGCATTGAAGTGTCTACTTTTTTAAATTCCATTCTAAGCGTCTCAATGAACTCCTTGTTACCGGGATTATATATTTAAAAATTGAAGTACAGTCAATGCATTTCACTGTGGAACCACAGCCTCATCAGGACTATAACAAACCATGGATAATGTCATGAATATGTATACATATATGGTCTATTATCGACGAATACATTTTTCATTTACTAATTTTATTTTTAAACTTACCACAATGTGTACTTTTCATCCAAATTTAACATTAAAAATGAGTGGTAGTTCTCATATATTCAAGAAGTCAGAAAAATTAAAAAATCCTTTTCTTTGAGTGTTCATAACCTCACTAAATGTGGAATAGGTATTTGGAGTTATTTTTCAAAAAATGCATTTAATGGTTTTTTGAGTTTGTCATTTTTACTATTGTTTTTGATTTTACTGTTATAAATTG
>CAKNYM010036435.1:0-14369 GCA_932195095.1 Andricus curvator | reverse complement strand
CGTGAATTTTCCTTCATCGAAAGTTCCACCAACGAGTAGAAAAAAAAGCAAAACCTATTCCTTTTAATCGACCTGGAAAAATTTAATGGAAGCGTATTAGAAGGAATTAAAATGTGGAGAAATGTCGAAGAAATAATAGAAAAGAATAGAATAATGTAACTTTTAAGGCAAAACTGTGAATTGAAATAAATGCATTTAAAAAAAAAGTATTGTATTTGGGTAAATTATGTGAACATTTTTTTATTAATCTATCGAACAGAAACATATTTTGACTGATTTCATATGAAATCTGTCTTGGAACACGCACTACTGCTGTGCAAATTTGCATGGATTGCACAGCCACACAAAAAAAGTATACGGAGTCAAAAAAACGATCTATATAACATTGTAGTAATATTGGTCCAGCATAGTCGAAATCCAAATTTTTTTAATTTTCTGCTTACCATTTTTTTGTTTGACTTTGAATTTTTGGTTTAGGTTAAAGTTTTGCAACTTGACTGCTAAACATCTGAAATCGTTTTTAGGGTTTAGGAGAGGAGAGAGGAGATGTTTAGTGGCCAACTTGCAAAAATTTAACCTAAACCATAAATTAGAAACTATGCAAGTGCAAATATTTTGTAGACAGATTAGAAGGAATTAAAATAATCGAAAACGAAGCATGTCAGAATGAAATTAAAAATAACCATGACAAAAAAAAATTAAAATTTCCAAACTTCTGTTGCACACGGGGGAATAGAAACCATGTAAGCGTACACATTTTGTGGACGGATTAGAAAGAATTAAATTAATCGAAAATACAGCATGTAAGTATAGAATTAAAAATAACCATGAGAGGTGTGTCTACTGCTCGCATTAAGAGGAATTAAAAAAATGAAAAATATGTTCGCCTGCATGGAATACAACACAAGTGGCAATAGTTAAGGAAATAGAAAAGATTTGGTTTCGGAGATAAACCTATTCTTTCGTTGGGCACTTCACCCGATGGAAAATTAGCACATTCAAAAAAATTAAATAATGCTCACTCTTTCGTTTATATCTGAAAATATTAATTTTTCTCTATTCTTCTCTTCTTACCGGGTTGTTAATCAATCAACATAGATCTTATTTTTTGTACAATTCAGAATTCGTTCAGACTGCAGATTTTTTTTTCAACGAAAATGACTGTAAAAAAATTAGGGAAATCCTTACATACATACATTGATCAGCAGTTCGAACTCGAAAGTTCATTGCCTCACTACCCGATTCGGGTAGTGTTTCTAGGTGGATATTTACTACCAATGTGGGCCCACCACACCCACGAAGGGCCAACAGCACTAACCGCGCCCAACAATGCTTAACTTCAGTGATCTTACGAGAACTGGTGTTTTCAGCGTGGTATCGCCGTTGGCGATTGGAAAATGGAAATGGCCGTTGGGAAATACTTACCTTAAGATATTTGATTAAAAAGTTAAAACAATTAATTTTCAATTTATAAAAAAATTTGAAGCCAAAAAACGAATTTGTCTGTAAAACAGTTGAATTTTTAGCCCGAGAATATGCATTTTCCACCAAATAAGAATTTTCTGGGGAAACTTGAAACAAAGAGTATTAATTTTCCACCAAAAAAGACGAATTTTTATTTTTTTTTAAATGAAAAAATTTTCCAGTCACAGTGGAAAAATTAAACTTGCTGTCGCAAAAAATTAATTTTCAATAAAAGACGAAACGACTTTAGAACAAAGTAGTTTAATTTTCTACCTAAAAGATGAACCGTTATCCCAAAAAAAGAATTTTCAACTAAGTACTTCAATTTTAAATTACGAAAATACAATTTTTAACAAAAGAGTTAAGCTTTCAAGAAAACAGATGGATTTTCAACCACAGTTACGATGAATCTACAACTAAAATAGTTACATAATCAGTTAAAATAATTGATTTTCAATTTTTTTTTTAAACTTTGAAGCCAAAACCGAATTTGTCTGTAAAACAGTTGGATGTTTAACGCGAGAATATGCGTTTTCCACCAAATAACAAGTTTGTGGGAAAATTTTAAACGAAGAATATTAATTTTCCACCAAAAAAGACGAATTTTTACAACAACAAAAAAAGAAAGTTTTTTGGACTTACGGTAGAAAAATTAAACTTTCGGTTGTAAAAAATTAATTTTCAATAAAAAAAGAAACGACTTTTGAATAAAGTAGTTTAATTTTCAACCAAAAAGATGAACATTATCCCAAAAAAAAAGAATTTTCAACTAAGTACTTCAATTTTCAAATACGAAACTACAATTTTCAACAAAAGAGTAAAATTTTGAAGCAAACAGATGATTTTTCAACTACAGTTACGATAAATCTACAACTTAAATAGTGACATAATCAGTTAAAATAATTGATTTTCAATTTTTAAAAAAGCTTTGAAGCCAAAAAACCAATTTGTCTGTAAAATAGTTGAATGTTTAACCCGAGAATATGTATTTTCCACCAAATAAGAATTTTGTGGGGAAATTAAAAACAAAGAATATTAATTTTCCACCAAAAAAGACGACTTTTTTCGACTTACAGTGGAAAAATTAAACGTTCGGTTGTAAGAAATTAATTTTCAATAAAAAAAGAAACGACTTTTGAACAAAGTAGTTTAATTTTCAACCAAAAAGATGAACAGTATTCCAAAAAACAGAATTTTTAACTAATTATTTCAATTTTCAACAAAACAGTTAAACTTTCAACAAACAGATGAATTTTCAACTACAGTTACGATGAATCGACAACTGAAATAGTCACATAATCAGTTAAAATAATTGATTTTCAATTTTTAAAAACGCATTTTCAACCAAACAGATGAATTTTCAACTAAGACAGATATATTCTTAAGCCAAAAAGAGACAATAGAACAGAATATAAATATAGCAAATAAATTACTAACATGAATTTCAACATTTATTTTTCACTGGCCAATTTTTTATTTTTCCTGGCCATTAATATATTAAGCCTACAAATTAATTGGGTCGAATGTCGTCGAGTCCGCGATCTCGCCTCCCCCACTACCATCGTTCTGCGTCATTCCGCATCGTGCGCGCGCCAGATCGCATCGTCTCCCTTCACCGCGAACCCCATAACCCGAGTAATGAATAAGAAAATTCATAAAAATACCGACCGTGCTGTAGAACTCTGTAACCAATTTTGAATGTTCCCAATGAAACATTTTTGAGGTTCTGGCTTACATGTCTTGAGGAAAATGATGCAAACATCGGTTGCAAAAATTACGCTTGATAATATTTGCTGGTTTGGTGCAAATAAACAAATTGATATTTGATATATCCATGGTGTCAGCACTGTTGATAATGCAGATCGCTTGATTGCCGGTCGATATTTGTTATTCCAATAATAACTTTTTTTCTTCTCCAACTCTATGCTTTACCACACACTGTCCTTTTATATTTATTAATATTTTCCCAAATTTTTTCCGCTCTATTTTAACTTTTATTTTTAAATATGGGACAAAAAAATCGATCTCAGGACTGGCTGGGTCACGTGACTAATGTATAACATGGCCTTAAGATATTGTTTTAGTCTAAAATTTGAAACTTTAGAATTTTACATTTTTCAATTAGGAAAAAGGAACAATTGCTTAATATTTAGAAATATTTGACTGTTCATATAAAATCAGTAATTATGAATAAAATATTCAAAACTAAACAAAAAACTAAACTTTGAACGTTACAATTTTACTTGTTATATATGAAAAATTTAATTTACGAGTAAAATTGTTGAATTTTGATGTAGAATAAATATTGAACACCTATTATTCCTGGAAAAAATTCGAGTAAGTTGAAGAGACATTTAGAAGGTCTGAAAATATTCAAAATTAATTTAAAACTTGAAAGGATTTCAAACCATTTAAACGAAGTGTCTACTTATACGGACAAAATTCGACTATGAATAACGTTATTTCGGTGCCAATAGCCCACGACCTAATTTAAAACAAAATATACATTTTTGCAGATTTCGAACAACAAATTGAGAAGCTTTTAAAGAATTGTAAAAAGCTTCGAAAGAATAAAAAAAAAGTCTCAAGATTCCTAGGAAAATTGAAAATGACTTTTTATTTTGAAAAATTAATTTCCAGAGAATATTTTTAAAAAATTCAAAAATTGTCAAAAATGAATCTGCAAGATTTTAAGGAAATATTTTTTATTCTGCAGGATTTAAAACAAATTTTAGGAAAAATCATTGGAAGATTTCGAATCATTTTGAAATTTTTTTACAACTTCTGAACAAACTTCCAAAATAATTTCAAATTTTTTTTAAATGTAAAACGACATGTAGATGTTTCAAGATTTTGAAATAAAATTTTGAAGCTTTTTAATGATTTTTAAACTATTTATAATAAAAATGATTTAACTTCTAATTTATGAAGTGTTCTGTTTATAACAAAAATGTAATCGTTCATTCTTTCAAATATTTTTGGCTTAAAATTGCTTAAAACGATTTGCAGTTCACTTTTTATTATTACTCAAATAGACAAATGTTTCACTTTAGAGTTCCAATTTTTTAATTGCATATTAGATTTATAATTAGTAATTTTATAGGAACAGTCAAATATTTCTAAATATTAAGCAATTGTTCATTTTCTTAATTGAAAAATGTCAAATTCTGAGGTTTCATATTTTAGACTAAAACAGTATCTTAAATTTAATAAAAGCTTTCAATTATTACTATATTATTTTCAAGTTATTTAAAATTGAAAATAGTTTATAAAGATTCAATAGGGCGTTTATATTTGTTTGACTACTAAGACTTTCCAATTGAAACAGTTTAATTTTTATTATTATAATCTGGAAATGCTTAAATTTTGAACTCATTCCGAATCGTCTTGTAAACTCAATTATCATTCATTTGTTAATCCTTAATGTGTGTAGTTCAATTTTAAAAATCATTATAAATTATATTCACATTTGATCAACTAAAACGTAGATCATATAATAAGTGAGTATTTTTATTCCATTTAACTTGAGGAATTTACAAGTTCGAATACCTCTAAAAGAAGATAGCATGTTAAATATATTATATGAATTTGAAGATTATTATTAATGATTTTTAAAATATTTTGAAAAGATATACTTATATTTGATGATAATTGTATAAATAATTCCGATAAAATATAAATAATTTTGTAGACAAATTTTTGAGACAATTTTAGAATTTTTACGTAACAAGGTAGCAGAACTCATATAGATTATTCGTGTAACCAACATAAAGTAAAAATGATACAAGTTTGTCAAACAACAGTCATGTCACATTGTTACATAGCTGTTACTAATGTGCATTATGCACAGCTTACAAAACCGCACAGTAACGCCGTTAAATTTCACATACATAATTCTGTAACAATATGGTTATAGTCCAAGAATGTAACCAAGTTACTGAACAAATATTACAAGATTGTTACATAACAGGTATGTCACTTTGTTACATCGCCGTTACTAATGTACATTATACACAACTGACAGAAATACATCGTGACGCCGTGGAAGTTCACTTACGTAACACTGTAACGAAATTGTCATAGTTTATGCCTGTAAAAAAGTTACAGAACAACTGTTACGTTCTTCTTCTATAAAAATTACATCTCACTGCCGCAGAATTGATACACATTTTTTTATGGAACTGGTACATCTTCATTCGGTAAATAAGTTACTCAACATTGTTACATTCCAGTTATAGAACAAACACGTCACTGAACAGTAACCTTCATTATATAACCAGGTATAACATGTTACTCATTGGAATTGTTGTCATTGGAATCGCAGAAATCCGTACATGTTAATTATACCATTTTCAAATTGGTAGTTTAGAGACTATATGGTTATAGACATACAGAAAAGTAATAGGAAAAAGAGAAGCCGAGGGGTCCTGATCGTACCAGGTGCCCTAGGACTGCAGCCCTCCCCTGTACTTTGGATGCGATCAAGGGAATGAGGTTGCGTTGCGTAATAGCATGACGGGGATCGGGGCGAGGGGAAACGATGCGATGTGGCGCGCGCACGACGCGGCACAACGCGGAACGATGGTAGTGGAAGGTGCGAGATAGAGGACTCGAGTGCGGTCGGATACTTTCGTGTCAACTCGTATTACGAGGGGTTGGAGGGCTCCAGGGGTGCTGTGCTTGAAACGTCACGCTGGGACTCGATTTGATGGTGGGGGGCTGCGTCTTAGCGCACTCGAGCACAGTCGGGTGCTTTCGTGTAAAACCAAGTTACGGGGGTCGGGGAGAGGGGGTACTATGCGTTCTGGCGCGGCACGACGCGGAACGATGTTAGTGGGGGATGCGAGATTGCGGACTCGACGAGATTCGGGTGCTTTCGTGTCGAGTAGGGTTAGAGCTAGATTTTTGAAACGGAAGAGTTTCCTATTATATTGTGAGGACGGGAAAAAATTCAAGTACGACCAAGAGTTACATAACATGATAATAAAGGGACCAAATTAATTTGTAGGCCTAATATATTAATGGCAAGAAAAAATAAAAAATTGGCCAGTGAAAAAAAATGTTCAAATTCTTGTTAGTGATTTATTTGCCACATTTATGTTTCTTTCTTCTTTAGTATCTTGCTTCTGACGATGAAAATTAAACTGAAATATTGATTATTGCTTATTTGATGGAAAATTCATATTCTCGGGCTAAAAATTCAACTGTATTATAGACAAATTCGTTTGTTGGCAATTATTTTAACTGATTATGTAACTATTTCAGTTGTAGATTCATCGTAACTGTAGTTAAAAAATTATTTGTTTGGTCAAAAGTAAATTTTAACTTATTTATTTATTTTATATTGATAAAAAAATTATGTCACCTGACAAAGTCTCTCAATAAATACGTTCTTTTCTGAGTCTCTAGCAGCCCGGTAAGAAGAGAAGAATTCAAAAAAATTCAGAATCTGAATTCCCATTAATACGTGAATTTTCCTTCATCGAAAGTTCCACCAACGAGTAGAAAAAAAAGCAAAACCTATTCCTTTTAATCGACTTGGAAACATTTAATGGAAGTGTTTTGGGAGGAATTAAAAAATGGGGGAATGCAAAAGAAAGAATAGAAAGAAAGAGAATAATGTCACTTTGAAGACGCAAAAGCTAGTCTTTTTAATCCACTCAGAAAAATTTAATGGAAGCCTATTGGAAGGAATTAAAAAGTGGAGAAATGTCAAAGAAAGAATAGAAAGGAATAGAATAATGTAACTTTTAAGGCGAAACTGTGAATTAAAATAAATGCATTTTTTAAATAAATAAGTATTGTATTTGGGTAAATTATGTGAACATTTTTTTAATAATCTATCGAACAAAAACATATTTTGACTGATTTCATATGAAATCTGGCTTGGAACATGTACTACTGCTGCGCAAATTTGCATGGATTGCACAGCCGCACAAAAAAAGTATACGGAGTCAAAAAAACGATCTATATAACATTGTAGTAATATTGGTCCAGCATAGTCGAAATCCAAATTTTTTTAATTTTCTACTTACCGTTTAGGATGAAAAGTTAAGACAATATAAAATATTAAAATCATTCCACCGTTATGGTAGACAAAAAAATTGAAATTTCCAAACTTATATTTCACAGAAACGAATAGAAACTATGCAAGTGCAGATGTTTTGTGGGCAGATTAGAAGGAATTAAAATAATCGAAAATGAAGCATGTCAGAATGAAATTAAAAATAACCATGACAAAAAAATTGAAATTTCCAAACTTATGTTGCACACGGAGGAAGAGAAACCATGTAAGCGCACACATTTTCTGGACGGATTAAAAAGAATTAATATGTTCGCCTACAGGGAACACAACACAAGTGGCAATCGTTAAGAAAATATAAAAGAATTGGTTTCGGAGATAACCCTATTCTTTCGTTGGGCACAGACCAAAGATTATTTTGGAATTAATTGTTTATAAGGCCATAGTTAACAAATTGTTTGAATTAAAAGAAAATCTATGAGAGGCAAAGTTTTTTGTTTTATATCTAAGATTAAAAACACATTGAAAAACAAAAGCCAGTCAGTAATTTTGAGACGAATTCTACTATCCAGTCTCATAGGTAATGAAGGAATACACCCAAAATAGTGTTTGAAAAATTCACAAAACATAAGAGATAGTTTAAATTGAAGACGTGGGTCCTTCTTTTAAACTTTCATAACTTTGGTGATTTCAATGATATAAAGATGTAATTTTTTCATTACCCTTCTAGAAATAATCGATTGGACACGATTTATAAGAGTGGAGTCAAAGATATTATAAACCTAGATGCGGTACGGGGTGTCAAAGTGGGGGAACTATATATATAGGACATCACATTTTCTGCCATATCGAGGTGCTGCCCTCACCGTACTACGAAGTCGAGAGCTGGTTTTCTCATTCTTCGTAAAATATGACGGTAAAGCAGTTGAAAGATTTTTTATGGTTAGAAAAGTTTGACATGTATCGCTTCATAAACAAAACACCCCAGTTCCGAATATAATAATAAATGGCACAATGTCTAGGCACACCCAAAATACGTATTTGGAAAAATTAATGAAAAATTAATAATGACAGAAGCACTGATATGATGGTAATAAATAAACTGAATTGAGATAATTATGTTTATTTTTGATTGTTGAATATTATTATAATTGCTGATACGTTCATGCTTCTTCTATGAATGATAGATATGATTTTTTAAATTATAATTTTTTGTACTTTGGAGTTTAATTTTTATTACTATACTGAACCGAAAATTGATTGCATTTAAGAATATATAGAATTTTTGCCGGTCTGAAGATTCAGATGGGTTTTTTGTACATAGTATTTTTTAAAAATTATAAAAAACCTTTTGTCGAAAATTCAATTTTTTATTAAAAAAAAACTAAAAAGAAATTTCGAGATAAATCATGAACCAGTGCTGAAAAAATTTTATTTGAGAAATGATTCTTTTAGTTAAAATAATCAAATATTTATACCAAAGAAAAATCTTTTTAATGTTTGAAGTTTAAAAAAAATATTGTTTGAATTTAAAATAACAATAATTGAAAAAAATATATTTCTGGATAAAAAATTTTGGTTGGAAATGTACATAGTATTTTTTTTAAATTACAAAAAATGTTCTCAAAAATCGAATTATTGATTTTAAAAAAATTAAAAAGAAACTTCCAAATAAATTAGTGCTGATTTTAATCCTGCAAAGTTGGTTTGGATCATGTTTGGTTCGAAGAAAATTTAGGGAGAAATTTTTTTCCGTTTGAAGCACACGCGTGTTTTTACATTAATTTTTTTATACAATTTTTGTAGGGTTATTTTTATTTTAAATTCAAAAAAATTTTAGAAACTTTAAATATTAAACAAAAATTTATATGATGAAAATATTTTATTATCGCATTTTTAATAAATAATATTTATTAAGAAACAATTTGTTCACTATGCAAATTCTGCAATTTTATAATTATGGAAATTCTAGTTCGGATATTTTATAATTCGGCAATTGTATGTAGGGAATTTTATTATTTGGGAATTTTCAAATTCGGTAATATTACAAACTGTTCGGGAATTTTATTATTTTTGAAATTTTATTATTCGGGAGTTTTACAGAGTCGGGAATTTTATTTGCGGGTTATTTCAGTCGTCCCTAGAAGTACAGAAAATTTGCTGTAATTATAATTTCGAGACCTGGATCTTTTCGATTTTTTCCTACAGTATTTATTTAAAAAAAATTATTATATGCAAATTTTTGAAATCACAAGTTATAAAGATAATCTCATTAAATATCAAAATTTAAAAAATTTAAATTCGCTGTATATCTAATTTGTATTCCTGGGTCTTGGCGATTTTTTCCCTGGTGCATTTCGGTCACTTGTAAACGGGGGTGAATTTAATAGGAATTATCTCTCAGAAAATAAGTTATTAAAATGAGAAAAAATTGGGTATCTCTTTTTATCTCTATAGAGGTCATACCTATAGGTATGTAAAAAATGTAAACTTCCGAAAATTTAAAAACTCTGCAAACAAGAAATTTTTGAAACATTTATTTTTGCGCGGATAACTAGGCTGTATGCAAATATATTATATATCTCTGCTGTATGTCTTTCGATTCCGAACTAATTATACTCTTTTACGATTCTAATACAATTTACAAAACACTAATTGAAAATTTTTTAATTCTCAAGTCTTCAATTTGATAATTTAAATTTTAACATTAAAATTTCCTCATTTTCAGAATGCAGGCTCATTGTTTGAATTTTTACAATTTTTGTTATAATTTAGGTTAAAAATAACAAATTCTGGGATTCGAAATTGCTACAACGCGAAAAAGTCAAAAGTTTAAATTTAAACTTTAAATATGTGAAAATACTTTCTTACTTTAGTCGCTTCTTTTGAGAGTCGATCCTCTACTTTCAGTTTTCTTTTCGAAATATATCTTGAATTCAACACATTTTAAATTCAATGTTTTCAGCTGCATGTAGATTGAAGTATACAAATGTTTTTGGTTTGAACCATAAATTAATTAAAATATTTGACTTGTTTTTCACAATTGTAATTTATAACCTTTAAAACTGAATACTTGTAGGTCAAACATGAAAAAGTAGACTATATTGAATAATTTGAAATTTGAAGCTATTTAAATTTTCAAGAATTTTTGAATTGAAAGTGTTCGATAATTTTAGATTGAAATATTTCAAATGATTTAGTTACAAATTAAAATCGTTTAAAGTTGCAGAATTAGAAATGAACGTCTTTTAATACTTGAATCATTATTTTAGAACGACTTAAACCGTATATCTTTAGATAAATTTAAAAGTAGGACTATTGAAAATTAGGAGTGCTTGAAAAAACTGAACAAATGTTTAGTTTCAAAAGCTCTTTAAAAGGGTGCTTTTTCAAGTTTTATTTATTTTTGCTTCCTCATAGAGGATGCTTTGTAATGGTAACATTTTCCAAAAAATTTAAATTCATGTAATTAAACCTTCCTTATTGTAAAAATGTCTAATACAATGTTCTAAGCAATTGTCCGGATGTATGTGTGTGGATGTGTGGATGTCACACTTTTTTGTGAACACGATAACTAGAAAACCGTTGCACATAAATTGATGAAATTTGGAGAGCTTATTTTCCCAACTAATATCTTGAAACTGACCAAAGGATTTCTAAAAATATCCATTGCATTTTTTTTAGCACTCAATAATTTTTTGAAAATCGGTTTTTTATAGTAAAACTTTTTTCAGTACCATAATTCAAAGTTGATGCATGGATATAAAAGATTCCTTGGTTCGAGACGAATCGACTGACCTATAATATCAACACATTTTATTTAAGAGTAGGGAAGTTATGGTAAGTTATATATTTTGAAAATCGGGTTTTTATAGTAAAACTTTTTTCAGTAACATAATTCAAAGTTGATGCAAGAACAGAAAAGATGTGTTGATTCGAGTTCAAACGATTGACCTATAATATTAATACATTTTATTGAAGAGTAAGGAAGCTATGGTAATGCATAATATTTTAAAATACGGTTTTTTATAGTAAAACTTTTTTTTCAACATAATTCAAAGTTGATGCAAGAATAGAAAAGATTCCTTGGTTCGAGACGAATCGATTGACTTACAATATTAATACATTTTATTAAAGAATAGGGAAGTTATGCTCATTTATAATATTTGAATCATCTGTTTCAAACAGAAAAACTTTTTTCATAGACATAATTCAAAGTTGACGCATGAATAGAAAAGACTTTTTCATTATAAATTTTCAAATAGAGAAATTCTGACAATTTTTGTAAAGAAATCACTAAGCTGGAAGAGGGATAAGGTGCGACAGAACTCTTTCCTTCCCTTTTCCAGCTTGAAAAATTATCATTTGTTGTACTTTTTTGTAATTTTGTATTTTTTGTAAATTTCTATTTTTAAATTGAGCAAAATGAAGATTTTGGTTTGTCTATTATTGAAAAAAAAAATTAACTAATGCTTCCTCTATGAGGAAGCAAATACATTTGCCAACGATATGCAAAGTGTTCGTGAAATGAGCACCATATAATTATAAATACAATGAAAGTGGAAACACTCGTGATCGAATTCACAGCTAGTTTAATAATTTAGCACCCCCACAAATTATTATTTTTTTTTGTGAGAAAATAACACCTGAGTTTTGTCAAACTTGAAAAATATATATTTAATGTTCGCTCCAGGTCAATTTTGTTCAAAGTGCTTGTTTCTGAATAAATTGACATTATTATTGTTCCTGATTTCGTTCTGTCACTCATGGATTGTGTTCTTCATATAAAACATTGATATTTGTTTTTTTTACGTTTATAAAATAATAATTAAAGGTCACTCAAGGTAATTTTCTGTACAAAATATTGATTTATAAAGAATATTTGTCAAACTATACAACGGATTTCTTCGCCCAAATATACAAACCTAAATTGTGCTATAGTAAAAACAACTGGAAAAAATGAGACTGAAGGAAAATTTTGTAAAAAAAATTAACTTTGGTCGATCTATAAATATTTATTTTATTTCTCGAAAGATTAAAAAAAATTCTTCGAAACGCTTTTATTACAACAATTTTATTGAAGAAAAATATTGTTTGAAAAATAAAAATAGTATAATTTTTACATACATTTCTTAGATTAAAAAATTAACCACGAGAATTGTAGAAAATCTTTCAAGGAATAAAATAATTGTCCCGGAAGTTAGAATCGAAAAATTAATTTTTCAAAAACATGAAAGTTGTTCTAAATTGAGCTAGACTCGCGACCGGGAAAAATCGGGAAATGAAAGTGAATCTATTTTTTGACCGGAAAATAACAAAAACTATATTTAATTTAAAAATCACTTCAAATTAATAGATTCATAAATAAACGCCTTTATTCAATTTCAAAATCTTATTCAAGTATTGTTTTAGTATAAAATATTCCACTTTTAATCCATTCAATTTGGAATTTTTAAATTAAAAAAAAAAAAAAAAATTTTCAAACATTTTTTACTACAAAAAAATACGAAACTGAATTGTCACAATTTCAGAGTGATAAATTTAAACTTTGAATGTTACAATTATAATTTTTCTATTTTTTAAATTTGTAATTTGAAAGTAAAACTGTTGAATTTTGATTTGTAAATAATATTTGAACAACGATTAATTTAGGAAAAATTCGAATAAGTTGGAGGTTTTTGAATGTTTCCAACAAAAAAAATTTGGAGCTTCTCAAAAATTTTGAAATATAACAAAATTTTTTTAAAAAGATTTCTGGGAGATTTAAAAAGATTTTTTATTTCGAAAAAGAACATAACTTTAGGAAAATGTTTAAAAATATTTTCAAATATTTCAAAAGATTTAAAAAATTGGAAAAAAATATGGAAGCTTTTGAGGCAATTTTCTTTCGTAGGATTTTACAAAAAGTTTAGGAAAAATGGGAATCACTTTAAAAGATACTTAAAAGTTCCGACAAAATTTCAAAAATAATTTGAAAAGGTTTCAAAGAATTTAAAAGAAAATTGATACTTTTGATGATTTCGAAATTAAATTCTGACTTTTTATTTTGAAAAATTACATCATTTTAAAAGAAGGTATAAAAATATGGGACGATTAAAAAAAGGTTGTGTCTAGTCGTCCCGAAAAATTAGGGAGGTTGGACCAATATTATATATGTGGCCAGTCACAGGGGTGCCTTCCCGCCCCCACCAGACGTTGGAAAAGGGTAGGTGTTTCACCAACATTATTTCTATGGCCAATCACAGGGGTGACTTCCCGCCCACACCCGAAAATTCGGGACGACTAGCCAAGCTTATGGAAAATATTGCACTAGTCATCCCGAATTTCGGGACGACGAGACACTGCGTTACAAAAATCCCGAAAAATGAAATCTCCGACACTATTAAATTGCCGAATTGGTAAATTTTCGAATAACAAAATTCCCGAAATTATAAAATTTTCGAACAGTTTATAATATTACCGAACTGGAAAATTCCCGACAGAAAATATCCAAAACAAAAAATTCCCGAATTATGGAATTCACCAATTTAAACATGAAAAAATTGTTTTTCAATAAATATTATTTATTTATTAAAAATACAATAATCAAATATTTGTGTGCAATATATTTTCTTAATATTAAATTTTTTTAAATTATTGTTTGAATTTAAAAGAACAATATAATTGTATAAAAATTGTATTAAAAAAAAAAAAAAAAAAAAAATACGTGCGCTTTGAAAGAAAAAAAATTTTCTCTCCAAATTTTCTTCAAACCTGATAGCATTTTTCAAACAAATTTGCAGGATTCAATTCAGCACCGATTTATATCGGAATTAATTTTGTTTATTTCTTTTTTAAAATTTAAAATTCAATTTTTGAGAACGTTTTTCGTATTTTTCTTAAA
>CAKNYM010036431.1:10380-63978 GCA_932195095.1 Andricus curvator | reverse complement strand
CTACAAAATGTCACAGTTGCAGAGTGCTAAGTGTTTTCAGTAAGCTTCGCGCCAATAGCTTCTATGTAGCGTGAATGCTGGTCTGAAAGGGTACTTTTGGCGCGGTGCAGATGAAAATCTGTCCATTTTTCGGGGTTTTGTCATTCTGATTTTTTGTTCGGGGGGTCATGTTCTACAAAATATCAAAAAATTATCAAAATCCACCGAGACCTTTTTTCAATACATTTTGTGCGGGGTCCTTTGTAAAAATCACAGTATTGCACGCCAATTTTTTATATTTTCAATAAATTCTTTTTGTTATTTGTTGGTAGTCATTTGGTGGTTGTTTGTGATATTTTGCAGGAAAAATTCTTGCAGATATTAATTTTCCAAAAAATTCCCTACCAAAAAGGTACTATTTATTTTGATCACCAAATATAACAAAACTGCGACCAAATGACCCAAAAACGATTCCACCGAAAAATTAGATTGTATTGTAAAAAATAAATACGTGTAATGACCGAACACTTTTCGCTGTAGCTGGAGTATTGATTGCTTCTGACTTTCGCGTCAATTCGATGCGCGTAGAAACAGCTTTGTATGTTGACCTTGGTTTTTTGACAAATTATTATTTGCCACAATTTCGAACAATACATTTTTAAAACCACCTCAGAATGACCACCATTTTATTCCACAAACCATGTACAAAAACATATTTTTAAGGAAAGTTAATTCTGAAAGTCTGACCCGCTGGCCTGCATGATTTTGAAATGAATTCGGTCTGTATACCATTAAGCCATTTCCCTTTCGGGGTAGGCGTGACACTACCCGATTCGGGTAGTGTTTCTAGGTTGATAACTTGTAGTAAATAACTACAAGTGTGGGCTCACCACACCCACGATGTGCCAACAGCACTCAGTTTTCTCGAATGGTCACCCATCCAAGTGCTAACCGCGCCCAACGCTGCTTAACTTCAGTGATCTGACGAGAACTGGTTTTTTCAGCGTGGTATGGCTGTTGTAAGTTTTGAAAAAACCGTTTCTTATTTAAAAAAGGAATTCCAAATTTTGTACAGAATTGAGAGATTATCAGCTTTTTATGATTATCATTATACAGACTGTTGAAGTCTTATTAAAATTGGCATTTCAAAAAATGTTTAAGATAGTATAAGCCACGAATAAGTCAGTCCCCGGTTCGCAAAACATTCTTGTGGTCATTGAAATTAAAAAGTTCGAACTCGTAAAAGCGAAAATTTGTTCATTAAAGGTAATTATAAATAAACAGCAGATTTAAGCATTAAATGTTTAACTATTTTGAATTCAGTCGAAGCTTAAAAAATTTTTAAATCCAAAAATTTTGATCCTAATGTAAAATATAAACTTTTATAAATTGGGCAGTTCAAAGATAAATTTACGCTATATTTTCGAAACTTTAAATTAAAACCAATCCCCCTTTCAATTCCATAAAAAATTTAAAAACAAGTTTTACCTTTCATCTAAATGTTAAAAATGCTAAATTTGCACTTGTCCACACATTGAAAATTTTAAAGACAAAAACCTGGTCTTATGCAATTTATAAAACCTTGAAAACTAAAATTTCATCCCTTTAAATTGAAGGAAAATTATTTTAAAAAAAAAGAAGAGAAATATTCTCTTTCAACTCAGAGAAAATTCTTCCTTCAACCTCATAAAAAGGTTGAAAATTAAACATTATCCTTCTTCCAATGCATAAAATATTAAATACTTAAATTTCTCTGTTCTCAAACCAATGAAAATGTTAAAAATACGAAATTTGCCATCTTTCAACTTCACGAAAATGTGAAAAAAGTTCGTTCTGCAATTCGGAAATAAATTGAATACCAAAATTTCTGTCGTTTCTTTAAGAAAATGTTCTTTTTTTGAAAAGTTTTTTTCACGTACCGAAAAAAATCTAGCTAATTGTTTCTAAATTACGGTAAAATAGCCCCTTTTTCAAATCAATTTGTACCAAAAAAATCTGGCCATTTGTACTGAAATTTCGGTACTTGCAACCACAATGTGAGTATCGCTAGCACCTCCACAACGGAATTTGAATATTTTTCATGCCATAATTTTGGGCTTTTTCTGGGCACCGATGCTGATTTATGGGCTCTTTCAGTTTTCTTAAAAAACCGACTTTTGGGTGCTGGTCGCCAACACCTCCACTACAGAAAATTTGAATAATTGAGAAAATCAACAGAGCCAAAATATTGGGCATTTTCTGGGTTCTCAGAAAATGAAAAAATTAATTTTCAAAAAACAACCCCTATCTCCTTAACACCACACTCAAATTAAAATATGTACTCAAACTAAATGTAAGCATATCAGAATTTTTGGGCTTTCTTGGGCTCTTCTTGGGCACCAATCCCGATTCTCGGTCTCTTTTATTTTTTTCTGACAAAAGCTGACTATTGGGTGGAGGTGCTGGCGGCCAACATCTCCACTACAGACAATTTGCAGAAAAAAAAATCAACAGCGCCAGAATTTTGGGCTTCTTTTGGGCTCTTCTTGGGCACCAATATCGATTTTTGGGCACTTTTATTTTTCTCAAAAAACGGACATTTGGCGTGGAGGTGCTGGCAGCCAGCACCTCCACTACAGAAAATTTTAAAAATTTTAAAAATCTACAGCGCCGGAAGAACTTATAGACCTAGCCTAAATGTAATCATATCCCAAGTTTGGGTTATTTTTGGGTTCCCCAAAACATTCAAAAATTATTTTACGAAATCAACCCTAACCCTTAAAAAACCAAAGCAAAATATGTGGGATAAGTATGAGAAAACATATACCATAGGTCTGAGCCAGTTTTGAGCTCACCAAAAATAATTATTTAAATTGTCCGAAATAAACACATAACACTAACATCTACCACGAATTAAAAATATAGATATTAAACAAAACCAAAAAAAATAAATTAATTAAAAGTCAATGTGACCTATTGAAACCCGTAGTCGTGAACATAGATATTCTACTTGCCATCCTGATAGAGCTGGTCATACTGCTCTTACTAAACATTATATTGATACCGGCCATAACTTTGATTTGGATAATTTTGAAATTCTATCATTGGAGAACAATAGAGCTCGTAGAAAAATAGTTGAAAACTTTTTTATCAATAAAGTACCAAATACAGTTAATCTTAGATATGAAAATAATTTATTTCCTGACGTTTACAAACCTGTTACAAAATTAAAATTTTTATGTCGTGAAAGTTATAGTCTACTTTATCGACCCATTCATCACTTTCTGTTTTCTTGTTTGAATTCTCGTAATTTCCTTCAGGTGTTCAGTCAGTCGTATTCACGTTTCAATTTGGATGTCGGGCATTCGCCCTTATTTATTTATATTTTTATTTGTTTTCTCTCAATGTTTATTTATGTTAAATCATGTGTTTTACTTTCTGTTGGATTTTTACTTTGACTTCGATTTTTAACTTGTACCAGGTATGTTTCTTTTTCTGTTTCCCTTATTGAACTTCCGTTTTCTTCGCTGTTATCAATATTTATTGCTGGATATAGATTTAAAAATTGAGGGCCTTCTTTTATGAGACAACCCTTCTCTTTCTTTTAATTAAAATTTAGATTTTCATTGACTATTCTTTATTCTGTTTTATAATATATTTTACATTATTTGTATTTTTTTTACAGAATTAATAAATGTTTTTTTTACTTATGAGGGTCCAAAACAGTGACCGAAACGTTTCGAAAAGAATTATCGAATCTCTTATTTTGACCTCCATTTCCATGACTTGCTTCACTATTTAATTACTGTGAAGACAGCCATATTAACTAGAGTCTTGGAAAGTTGTCTCGGGTGATTATTTTCAATTTGAATTTTTTTTGCGGTTTTGGTTGAAGACAGCTGAGACTTGATTCGTTAAATGTGATAGAGGTAGTTTCTACGGACTGTGGAATATCACTGTGAGGGTCGATTTATCAACTTGAGACTTGGAAAGTTGTGTGTGGTTCTTATTTCTAATTTGAAATTTTTATAGTGATTTTGGTTGAAGGTAGCTGAGACTTGGTTCGCTAAATGTGATAGGAGTAGTTCCTAGGTGATGTGAAATATTGCTGTGGAGATAGATATATTCACAAGAGTCTTGGAAAGTTGTCTGGGGGATTCATTTTAATTTGAAATTTTGTGGGCGGTTTTAGTTAAAGACATCTAAGACTTGATTTGTTAAATGGGATAGGGGTAGTTCCTTGGGGTTGTGGAACATTACTGTGAGGGTATATATATCAACGAGAGACTTGGAAATTTGTGTGTGGTGATTATTTTCAATTAAAAATTTTGTTTGCGGTTTTAGTTTGAGGCAGCTGAGACTTGGTTCTTTCAATGTGATAGGGGTTGTTCCTAGAGTTTGTGTAATTTCCCTGTGGAGATAGGTATATCAACTGGTGTCCTGAAAATTCCTTTGGGATGATCATTTTTCATTGAAAATTTTTTGGGCTGCAAGACCTTGTAGTTGGTGGGGAGGCTTAAGTCTGTGGGACAATGGGGTCAAACGGACCTCGGCCTGCATATGGATGAAAGGATTCCTATAAACGGGCTCCCCTGGGTGAGATGCGAGGATCTCTATAAACAAGCTCTCCTGGTATGTATGATTGCAGTATGGTAGAAAGGTGTTTTAATTTTTCAAATTTCATTCAGTGGAGGTGTTGGCGGCCAGCACATCGACTCAAAAGTCAGTTCTTTGAGAAAACTAGAGGATCCCAAAAATCAGCATCCATGCCCAAAAAAATCCCAAAAAATAATGGCATAAAGAAAACACTCAAATTCTGTTGAGGGGGTGCTAGCAGAACGTACCTGCATCCACGACCTTCTTTTGAAATAGAATTGTAAAATTGAAAAGTATTTGTCTACATGAATCCTGTTGAGTTGAATTGCTTTAATTTGAAATAGCTTTGAATCAATAATTCGTCAGTTCTTATGTATACACCAGAAACTTGTTAAAAAATAACAAAAAAATGCGTTCCTAAGATTTTTTCTGCCTATAGGATACAGACAAACAGACCTACAGACAAAGATAAACAAATTAAGGTTGACACAAAAGGTGAGGATCAAATGAAAAGTGACAAATTTGGCATAAAACTAATACTTTCCCATTAGAATCATAATTTAAAGAACAAAAAATAAAAATCTAGGATAATCACGTATTTAAATGAGCTGATTACAAATATGTTCGTAAAAATATTCAAAAATGGTATTATCAGGGTCAATTATGAAAATTAGTATTAATAATAATTATTGGTACTTTTTCACCGAGAAAAGCGGTAAAGTGTGACTGAACTCACCCGCTTGCCATCTTTGTCCTTTCACTTGCATCGTGTACCCGTGATATTGCATCCAGTCTTCCACAATATTAAGAGCATATAGAATACCTGCCTCTGAAAATCTTCGATTTTCGAGAGCATGAAGTTCAGGTCTTGTAAACAAGATAGGTTTAGTAACTTTGACCACTGCAACATCTTTAGAACGGTCTATAAACGGAGAGGAATACCCTTCTGGGTATGCCTGTAACCGATCTGCCACAGTTAATCTGATACGAAAAGAACCTTGCACATATTCAGGGCGCGTTACGACAAAAAAACGATGTATTGCAAAACCAGGGCGAGTATAATTACGGTTGGTGATGATATCGACTCTGGTAGGATCTTCCATATTCACCACACGATTCGGATTCGGACTATGATCCATTCGCTTTTGACGAATGCGAGGAACCGATGATGATTCTGCAAAAATAATTATACAAGTTCATTTATTACTATCCTATCAAGGCATTATGGCAGAAAGTGATACTAATGTCCGTAAAATCAGCGCGTCAACCAAGAAAAATCAAAATAAACAAAATCCAAACGAAAAATAATTTGGTGATTATGTGGTGGTTACTGTGTGGTATGTGTTGATATTTGGTGTTCAAAATTTCTCTCTCAAACTGAACCAGTGAAATTGTCTCTGGCTGAATCAGTAATTTAAATCATCAATGCTGAAGCAGAGATATTTCAATTTCTACTGGGTGAACGAGTAAGTAACGGTGAGTATCGGTGCAATTATGCACCGATTTTAGATTTTTTCATTGAAAAATTCAGGACCTAATTTGTCAGAAAATGGTGAGATTACGTTTCTTTTTTTTTGTTTATATAATTCTTATATTAATGCAAACAGCAAAAAAGTGTGGTTTTTTTAAATTTGATTTTTTATCTCCTGGATAAAATTTTATTTATGATTCCTGCCACTTGGATTCAATGCACGGAGGTATAAGAATAAAAATTGTCAACTTATAAAGTGAATTTTTATAAACCAATTGTATTAAGAAATAATTTACATTGGGGAATATTCGCCTCCAAAGTATATTTCTGATCTAAAATTGCTTGCTTTCATCGTAAGAATGATACTTGGCCATTGAAATTCAAGATTGCATGTTGTTAATTAATTCTATAAACAAATTTACATCGGAGACATTCATAGGCAAAAGCAAATTTATTTATTTTTTTGTATTTTTGTGAATATATTACCCACGATGTTTTCTCAAAAAAAATTGTATTCGTTAATATTTGTTTATTCTATAAACAAATTATAAAAACAAATGCACAGTTTGGGCGTTATTTAGTGAAACGAAATTAATTCTCTTTTCTGATGTTGTTGCAATTATATGGCCAGGATGTTTTCTAAAAAAATTTTGCTATGCATTTAATAACTGTTTATTTTACGAACAAATTATATAAACAAATGAACCTTTTAGCCGTTTTTAGCGGAAAGAATCGTTTTTTTTTCTGACCTTGCTGAAATTATATCGTCAGTAATATTTTCTGAAAAATTTGGCTATGCATTAATATTTGTTCATTTTGTAAATAAATTATATAAACAAATGTACATTGCAGATATTTGTAGGCAGAAAGATATCGTTATTTCTTTTATTATTTTTTGAACTATATTGAAAATGAATTGTCTAGGTGAATTTTTGTAATGCCTCACTATTTGTTTATTTTATTCCTTGTCCCTCACGAATCAATGTGCATTATTATCCTGAGTTCTTCAGCCGTTTACGGCAATGTTTTTTACATTAATTCTTGCCAAGCAATAGAATTTTCAAAATTTATAAACAATTTTAATTCCTTTATTTGGTAATTTGTTTCTTTTTTTCAAATCACCTCGTCAACAATGAAGGAAAAAACGGTTTATAAAATGAAAAAATACAGAAAAATGGCAAAATAATGTCTGAAAATATCATGGTCAATATAACTAAAAAAATAATACAAGAAAAAAACGATAGGAAAATTGTTGTAATTGCCTAAATTTTATAGACTTACATTACTTAAAGATACTCCATCCTGATATAATGAACAAAACAAAAAATGTATAAACAAATAAGTTGTTGAAAGTATGTTTCCTATAATCTTTCTCATAAGATTATTATTTTTGATATTTTAAACGAATTTAATGAACAACTGCATTATTCAGTTATCTATCAACGGAATAATTCGTTTTTTGTTGATGTCAGTCCTTTCAATTGAAAACTTTACGATAATTTCAGCAACATTCATAATTAGTTTATAATTTGTATGATTTTTTAAAAATATTTAATTAAAAAATTCATTATTCCGGCATTTGTCTAGAAGAACTTTGTTTGTTTAACCTCAGATCTCTTCAGGATTGAGTGGGGTTACCTTTTTCTTTCACTTTTGTCTATGCATATTTTAATTAAATTTATTTTTAAAAAAACATAGGAATAATTAACAAATTATGCATGTTGCTGAAATTATCATGAAGTTCCCAATTAAAAGGAATGAGATCGAGAAAAATGAATTTTTCTGTTGACAAATGCCCGAAAAATATAATTTTGTATTATATTCGTTTAAGAAATCATCAAATTTATCAACAAATTATGAATTTTTATGAAATTATCATAATGTTCCTAATTTAAAAAACTGGCATGGAGAAAAACGAATTTTTCTGCCGACAAATGCATGAATAATCCGTTTGTTTATTGAATTTGTTTATAAGATTAACAAGAATAATGTTAGGGGAAATTTTCCTCATTATGATATTGTTTACATCCAAATTTCTTGCAAAAGAACTTGAAAAAACGTAAAATTATTGAAAATAATAGAAAACACACTTTTAACAATAATTTGTTTATACATTTTTTTCGTTTATTGTATCGTGATGGAATATCTTCAAGTAATGTAAATCTATAAAATGTAGGCGAATACAATAATTTTCCTATTATTGACGAGCACCGGGAACGTCCAATAGAAAAAATTGCCATGTTTTTCGTCATATTTGCTTATTTATAAAAAAAATTGAAACATTAACTGAAAAGTCATTCTAGACACCTTTCTTTCAAATTTTATCACTTTTTTTAAAATTTGTTTCGTCAAAATCAGTCAATATTTGTTAGTTCTTGATGAGATGAATATACAACATATATTCAATATATTTATTGAGTATTATAAAGACACTATATTTACGCTTTTTTCCTAATCCTAATATTTTTTTGTTACTGTTTATAAACATCTTCACTAATTTCAAATATTTTTTTTTTAAATTTATTAGAGCAAAGTATTGAAATTTGTTGAAAAACAGCAAAAAACGCTTTTTTGAGATTCTCCCTGTTGAAAGTTTAATTTAAGCTATTTTCAATTGCTTAAACAATAAATTGTAAACTAGAATTAAAAAACGCACTCCTCACATTCATGAATTCGTCCAAGGCATTCAGAAAATACTCGCTTGTTCGTAATGCTATGGTATAATAAATTGTTTAAACAATAATAATCAACTCAATAATGTAAGATTTAGACTACAGTTTCGAAATTTGCTAAATAAACTATTGAAAAACTGCGGTTTTTTAGGTTTTTTGGTAAACAGTTGCATTCAAACAAGAGTACATTTTTCAAGCATTTAAAAAAAATATTCACTCTTCAAATGCAGTGAATAGACCATAGCATTAATAAAATAATCTGAATTCGTGATATTGTATACAAAAAATTTATAAACATACAAAAGTTGTATTAACAATAAAATATAATAAAGTTCCTAATTAAAAAAATATATCGAAATAAAAACTGCAGTAATATGGGATCTCTTGTGTATTTGATTACACTAGCCGAAAAAAATTTAATATTTTTTTGTATGAATTCGGAAATTGTGCAATTTACTATATTGGAGAATTTGAAAATTCGCTAATTTACTATTGTCAGGAGTTTGAAAATTCGGGTTTCTGTTACGGTGAAAATTTTTTCGCTATTTTTCCACATTAAGAATGTTTTTTGGTTTTCGACTAATATTTTACTTTTGTACTACAAAAAAGACTTTCCAGAAGGTTTTAAATCATTTACTGCCAAATTTAGAAAAATCATCAATGTAAGCAAATATTTTTGTGAGGATATCAAAATGGATACTCAAACCAATTTTCAAGTATTTTTATATTAAACTCTTTCATTTTGTGACTAAATCAAATAAAGTCCAAGGAATTTATAAGCGCCCTGTACGCTAACTAAATAACATTAAAACAATTTCTAAATAAAATGAAACAATTTATTGCCATAAGAAAGTAATTTTCAAATCTGTGTGAATAGTTTATTTGGTTATTTATCACAAAATTCGAATTGTGCTGTCAAAAATAATTATATGATATGTAGAATGTTGCACTTAGAGTCGTTCGTTGAAACATCAGATGAATAATATAATCGTATTATCAATATTTCTGTTGTATGATATAAAATTCATAGAAAAATGTGGGTATTAGTATATGAAAAGTATAACGAATACATAAATTAAATTCATATATACATTTATTTTCCAAAAAATCAACCCAGAAAAAGTTCTATTATACAACTCTATGTACTCGTATGTACGTGTATATTTTTTAAGTTTCTTTTACATTAAAAAGTATTTCTTAAAATCTGAAAGCACACTCAGTACATTTTGAAGGGCACAAAAGTCCAACTCAAAAACAGATTGTGGAATGCGTAAGATCCTGGAGATGATTTATTTGTTGAGAATTTGTGCAATGCATTTTTTCCGTCACAAATTTCAATAAAAGCTTTTACAGTACTTTCTTGTGAAAATGAGGAGTATTAATTTTGAAAAACACTAACTTATTTGATATTTGGCTTATAATTTGAGTGTCAAAAATATCATAATTTAATGTAGAATCTATTGAACTCACGTTGAATATCTTGTTTTACTGAATATTATTTCATGTTAAAAAGTGTTGTTATCCATGATAATTATAAGATTATTAATTGGTGCGGTGCAACTTTGTGCCCTTGTGTTGCAATAGTATTGAGCAATTCAAGATATCTTCACTTTGTCAGGGAAGGTAACGCTTGGGCTTTTTGTCATCTTTTTTTTATTTGCATGATTAGGATCTGTCAACGTCTCACTAGATAGCACTTTGTAAAACGTGGCATGCCAGAACCTTCAAAGCGCCATATGTTTTCTCTCCTCAAGGGTCTAAATCACAATCTGTTAATTCCACACTGCATTTTCCACTCTTTGATAATTAATTTCAAATAGAAATCTTTCCTTCTGAGTAAAATGTTGACACTTCTAAGAAAAAAATGTACTATCATCGCACTATATTATTATTATTTTTTACATTGAAAAGATAAAATTCTTTCCACTATAGTTTGGGTCATTGTGGTCAGAGCAATGATATACGGATGGGTTAGAAAAGTGATATTCTTCAAAATGGGTAGAACTATTTCACTTACCATTATCAAATGCAGCCAGAATTTCTTGCGAAAAAACTGCACAAAATACCGAGAGAATCAAATAAGAGAGTTTGCTCATTTTGATAAGAAGCTATGTACTCACAGAATGAAACTGATGGCGAAGGAAAACAAGTTCGCTTTTTATAAGGTAACCTTGTATCTAGTGCCATGTTCGTGCCACCTCGAGAAATTAGAATCGTGCAAATAAAAATACATGATCAGTGTTCGCTTATTTTTCCCTACAAAATGACGTTATCTTGAATAGCTTAATACATTTAAGTCTCAATATGATTTGAAGAATCTAAACTAGTCTATCTATCTAGTTATTTGTAAGGGATTTTAAAGATTTTTCTCAGCAATAAATATGACATTTCATCAAACAGGACTGCATAGGATCTAATACTATATATTTGTGGGCACATTTTTATTTTAAAAATTTGAAAAACTGGGGGAAAAACGGCGTAGCTGCAAAACCTGTTTTTTATTTTTATTTGCTATGAGCATGATAATTCCGGGACGGATTATCTACAATTGGAAAACAAGATTTCAGTAGTATATTCCGGTACACAGTTTGAGAACAAAGAAATTTTTACTGAGACCAGAATTGATATTTTTGGGCTAAATAACTGAATTTTTAAAACCTTAAGAGTCGAAATTTTTGTGAGAATCCTCGTTATTTTTTTTTTAAATCAAAGTGTCGAAACCCCTTCGTTCACGAACTGCGCATAGGACTATACCCATACATATATAGTAAAAGAGCCTGTGTAGTCTATTTTAATAAAATTTTACTAACATTGCAAGAAAAAATGTTCAAAATCCCTTGCGATAACTAAATATAATCCCTTAATAAGTCAGGGTTTACCCTATAGAAAATCCATGCGTCCAAAATCTATTTTGATTTTTTTCCATACTTCCGATGAAAAATATTCATAAAAACAAAGTTTCTTTTCACAATCTTGGAAATTACTATTGCCCCCGAACTTATTCAACATTTTTTTGTGACTTTGGATTTGCTCTTTTTACTAACAAATACCCCTTCATTTTGTTATCTACTTTCCTAGATTCGACGACACATTAAACAGGAATTATTTCATTGTCATATTATTAAGCCAAATCCCTTTCGGGGTAAGCATAACTCAGTTCCAGCCTCGTTGTACTTCCGCGAATTCATTTGGTGAGAGTGAGAAAGGGATGCATTGTTATAATATTTAGAGCAACCTAGACTTCCCGTGCTGCTCATTTAAACAGTACGTTCGTTTCAAAACAACGTTTTGACACAGGTTGCTGATCAATCTCTCAAGCAATCACCCCAGGCGAAGAGCTTTACAAAGTCATCGTAAGTCAGAGTTCACACATAAATATACAAACTGAGTGATAATCCCAGAGTGAGATCCATTCTCTCAATTGCAAGCACATCCGCTAAGCAAGGCTCACCTGGGGGGTCCACGAAGAGAATTTGAAATTCTTAAAAAGCTGAGAGTTTTCAATCGAAAACTTCAAAAATCTTTTTATTCTTTTTTAAACCACTGCACCTTCCAAATATCATTTAAAATACATTGAATTGTATTTAGACTTGTTCGAGGAATCTGCGAAATAAAGAAAATTTGTTTTAAAATCTTCAAGAGTCTTTGATAAAAATATTGAGAATTTTTTAAAATGAATAAACATCTGTTTACGTGGACATACTTTTGAAATTAATTATCCTAAATAACAAGCCACGTGCAATTTTTCCACGAATCTTAGGATCAACTTCATACACCTATATATCGAAGAACGTGCCCACAGCACACCCATTTTGTTCCAGGTGCTGCTCCAATTTTGCCACGACAGCATGTAGCGCATTCTCTACCGAACAGCCTGCCTGAAAAGCATGCTGCCCTCTGCGCAGCGAGTAGGCTAGAAGCACCTCATCCCTGATATATCTCTCGACCAGTTTCGTCAACGTCTTTAGGATACAAGACGTTAAGCTGATCGGCCGAAAATCTTTTTCAGCAGTGTAACTCTCCTTCCCAGGTTTGCAAATAAAGTCCACTCTACCATACCTTCATGCCGACGGCACGTGTTTTAGAGCAATGCTTGCCCTAAATAATTTCTTCAGTGGAGGGACGACGAAATCTATGCCTTGTTTCGAAAGGGCTAGATGGAGGCCATCCGCCCCTGGTCTTGTAAAGGGACAGAAGGATCCTGCAGCCCATTCCACCTTTCTGTCATCAACGATCTTGGCGGCGAACTTTCGATTTGCCTCCACCATCTTTTGGCATCAGCCTTCCTCCTCTTGGTCGGTTCGAATTTGCTGAAAACCCGGAAAGTGAACTTCCTGAAGGTGATGCCTCTTCATCTTCGGTAACCTCACCATTATTGAGTCTTATTAGCCCGAGGTGAGCTTCCGGGTTTCTCGCCAGGATCTTGTGGAGACTCGCCGTTTCCGGAATGTCTTTCGAATCCTCGCAGAAGCTCCTCTAATCCACCTGTTTATACTTTCTCATATTTGTATTTTATTCATACTAGGGTGTCTTATAGATGTCCCAGTCCAAAGGCAATTTAGTTCTATTTGCCCTGTTGCACAACACTTTTGTCTTTTTACGGAGTTTCTCCAGGTGGGTATTCCACCATTCAGCTCCTTCCCTAGACTTCAATGTGCTTGTAGGGCAATTGTTCTCATATGATGTAGTCAGAGTCCTTCGTAGAAAATTCGTGGCGTGCTCTAACTCACCAATGGTACCATAGCTTGTGGGGAATTACACAAGCCTCCCTTCGAGTTCCTCTTTATATGAGTCCCAAAGTGTTCTTCTAGGGTCTCCGATCTTTGAAATCGCCGGTTTTCTTAGGGTTAACCGAAACAAGATATATTTGTGGTGCGACAGAAACTCCTCATCAGAGACTCTCCAGCCCACTACCTCGCTCCTCAGTTCATCCTAGCATATAGTCAATTTGGGAACCTCACTCCTGTTTTCAATCTAACATGTGGGAGTATCACCCCGATTCAGGATCTCTAGCTCAGTGCCCTCTAGGTATTCGATGTAATCTATCCATCCGTCATTGATGTTTGTGCACTCCCACACCGTATGGTGGGAGTCGCATCACAGCCTAATAGCAGAGGAATCCTGTTATCTTGGCAGTACCGAATTAGGATCTCCACCTCTCTGGGAGGCAGGGTCCAGCAGCATCGCCCGGGAAATAAGCCGAGGCAATAATCACCCCTAGTCTTTCTCTGCTTCTGCCCCTGAGTCTCACCTTGATAACGGTGAGATCCCTGAAGCAGAGCTTAGACACCAATATCGCACCCATACCTTTGACGGCTATGCATGACCTTAACGTCTTTTCGCGCGGCCCCTTATATATATAGTGCCACACTCTGACAAGCCACTGCCCTGTGTAACCAAGGGAAAATATTTGTATTTTTTAATTTTCACCTTCCCATCAATCATTGTCTTTCTTTTTTTTTCTACATCAGTGGTTTCCTGAACCCACTGCAATCGATCTGGCTGACAAAATCAAGTAAAGCAAGAAATTTCTCCCTCGAAATTTCGTAATCATATATGTTATACACTGAAGAACTTCATTCTATTTACAACACCTTGTGTCTATATTATTACTGCTCTGTTCTTTGCCATAAATGCTAAGGAGAAAAAGGAATTTCATGAAGTATAGACACCATAATAAACTGATGTCTATTCTTCATGTTACCTGCGACAATAAAGGCAGTAAACTGTAGATTTCCACATTTGAAGTTAACTAAACTCAACGGCCAACGCCATAAAACAAGATTTTAGCACACCAAAAATTCAATTATAAGTATAGCTTTGTCCTAATCCAGAACGACTACCCGAAACGTGGAAATTTGTAAGTGTATCATGAATTAGGAAGGCTCCCATTGATAGCTAGAAGTTTAAATGAATTTTTTAAACAATTTCTTATCATTTTGAGCAATTTTCTCTTAGAGCACATTTCAAAAGTCGCGGTTTATCCCAATTTTTCAACTTATTTTCCACTTTTCAATTAGAGCGAATTAATAATAATCAATTAAATTCAACAGATATAAGATATGTATGAGGTAATAATTAATTTAGGTTAACAGAAATAATTGTTTAAACAATTCATTATTGTTTTTAATGATATTCACTTTCAATAATACAAGAAATATGCGTTTTTTCCTGAAATATTCCAATTTTTGTTGACTTTTCGCACAGGGTGAGTTAATAATAATTAGTGAAATGTAACAAACATGATTGTTAAAACAAATTAATATACTTTACAGCTATCTTCTACTATAGTAATGCTAGATAGTTGCAGCTTATTTCGGGTATCTAGGCTGGGACCAAACGTTCGACATCTGCTAGGGATTGAAATTTTATAACCGATAAAACTTGTAATTTTGTGATAAATGATTTTCTATTTCAAAATGCGGAACCTGTCAGTCTCAAGAACTGCAGGCTTATACAATTTTCCGTAAAATAATTGAAACTGTGATTTTCTGAAAGTATCTAGTGGATTGTTTTGATAGAGAAAAATTGATAACATTTTTAGATTTGCCATCCAAAGAACATAATTAATGCAGTCAAACAAAATTTTTAATACACGACAAATAAATACCATAAAGATAAATAATATAAACATTCGGTAAAATTTAAAGCGTATTAGTGATGACTTTCGGAGGTCTTGGCAGCCTTTTTTCGTCGGTGTCCTTGAGTTTGGATTGAAGAAAAAGAATTGCAACTTGAAGACGAAAAATGAAGTTTTTCTGGCTGCCAGGGGCGAGACTGACAATAACTTCTTGGCTATATCTTGGCTATGTATTGGATGAAGTCTTAGCCAAGACGAATTACTTTTCCTCGGGTGGGCACTATGAATGTTCAAAAAAGATAAGCATCACTAGATTCTAAGTCACTGCATATCTGATTGTATCGAAAAGGTCCTCGACTAACATCAAAACTGTATTTCGCGTCTCAAATATACTCATTTTCAGCAAATTCATTATTATAATCGTCATCAGCTGTCATAAATAAGAGAATCCTGCTTGTTGTGCAACACAGAAGGTCTTGTCGTTTCACTTCACAATGCTTTTCATTGAATCGAATGCTTATTAAATAACACTCTGTTTAGCCTCTACGACATCAAGAAACAATTGCAACAAATCGTGATGATGTTCTTGCGATATTTTTCGAATCACAAGATACTGCTCTTTCGTCAATTCAGCATCAACAATAAGTTTTTCAGCCTCCCAAGCTGATAACTTTCATTCATTCAGTCATTCAGGATTCTATTTGTCTTGAATTTTCATGTGGGCCACTGAAGAGTTGTCAATATACAGGGGCCTGATGCTTTCACTTTTTCAGGTGCTTTTTCCCCTTTACGTTCGTGTAACTTTTTTTTGTACGCTCGAGGGTACCACTTTATGATTATATAATATATATACGCGCAAAAAATCATTCCAAGGTAGTTCAATGTAACGTCAAAAAGCACCTGAAGAATCTCAAAGAAATTCGCGCCTAATTAAGGTACCAGCATATTTTAAAAGAAAAATCATCAACTGTGTTGATGAAATCTTATAAGTTTTTAAAATGTAAAACCCTTTACCAGAATGGGTACACAGAGTCGGTTTTTGATAAAATATTTATATTCTGTTTAATAATAAAAAAGTGAGAAAAATAGCAGTGAAGTTCAGTGTGAGCTGTCTCTGCATTTCCGCCGCGTGCCTATGGACCCTTGTCAAACGCCAGGAGGCAGATAACACGGAGCAAGTCAAATTACCCGAAACGAATCACTCTTCCATCATTATGAGATTTCGGCCCATTAAGAAAACGGACATTATGAAATCATCGATTAATTTGATTTTAATTAGCAGAAATAATTAATTTGTATAATTACAAGAAATTGAAAAAAAGATGCATGAAAATCGGTTATTATTTGCAGTCATAATGGCAATCTTTAGGTAATAAATAACTTCTGTGCATATACACTGTTCATTTTTTAGTAAATGTACTCACAAGTCAACGTTCACCCCTTCAAATCAGGGATGGTGCAATTTTATATATTTCCTGAAAGCCCTTTTCATGGATAACCCAAATGTGAAATACTGGCGTCAGTCAATCATGTATATGGGAGTTATGGGCCTTTGAAGTTAACATATAAGTCTATAAGAATCAGTACAATATAACTCTAGTGCGCAACCATGAATGTCCCATAAGTTTACTGCGCAGCCGGAAGTGCTATATGATTCTAGTGCGCAACTAAGTATGCTACATAAGACTACTGCGCAGCCGGAGGTGCGATATAGCTCTGACGCGCAATCACTAATGCCCCATAAGTCAACTGCGCAGCCAAGAGCGAGGTGTAACTCTTGTGCGCAACTATGTATGCCTAATAACTCTACTGCGCAGCCAAATGCGATATAACTCTGGTGCGAAACCACCAATGCCCCGTAAACCTAGTGCACAGCCGGAAGTGCGATATAATTCTAGTGCGCAACCACCAATTAAATTTGACCACGTTCGGGCAGTGTTATCAATAGTGATTGCAGATCCGCCCCAATCCAGTATTTTTCGGTTCAGGTTTGCTAGTGATCCGAACCGAAAAATACCGGGTTGGTTATATCACACATAAAATTATTCCATGAATTGATCATGGCCGTTTTTCTAACCGGCCTTAATCTCATCACAATGAAAGGGTCATTCGTTCCGGGTAATTAGAATCACTCTGGGGTATCTACCTTCTGGCGTTTAAAAGGGATACATAGGCACGTGGCGAAAATGCAGATATCTCACAATGAGCGTCACTGCTATTGTTCTTACGTTTTTGATAATTGAACAAAATATAAAAATTTCATTTTAAAAAGTGGCTATGTGTGCTTCGAAATATGAGTATTCAGATGAAGTATGCAAACAATTGGACAAAAATATTAAACCGTGCCGCCTCAAAGTTCAGAACCGATTACTCATACTGATAAAGGGCCTTAAGGTTACGGTTTGGCTTTCTCAACAGAAATGGATCATATTTTTGAAACCTAAAGATAATCAACTTTGTCAAGTTACCATCATTTTTCCGATTTGTGTCTCTATCTTTCTTGGCACATTTGAAATGAGAATGAAAAAAGTCTATAAAATATGGTATCTTGCACTATAAGAAACTTGCTTTTCTTGTTCCAGCACAATTTTTTTAATTTCGTAAATAGGAGGATGCTATTTTCCCGCGTTTTCCAGAACGGTTTATTCAGGAAAACTTTTCTTGATACTTGTCTCCTATTTTGCACTTGATAAGCTATTACCTCATTCAAGGAATATACGTTTTAATCAATTAGTTCCAGATATATTATGGTTTAAAAGTAAATTTTGCAAGATAGCCCACTGTGCTGCGTTGGGAATTAATAATTAAAACAAAAAGCAAAAAAACCTTTTGAAGATGCTTATTTTGATTTATCGCATCAATTATGCACAAAAGAGCTGGAAAGGTGATGAAATATACATGAACATTGTTGAAGCTATGTGGCAATGATTTCATAGATTTCCGCATGACGATTAAATTGCACAAACTGGTGTTGTCTCACACTAACAAATCGCAATTAACTGCAACTAAAATATGTATTGATTTGAATAATAACATTGACTCATAACTTTTTTACATTTTTTTAATTTCATTACTAATATTTACATCATTTTTTATTCACATTTAGAAAACCATCCTTAAAAAGTATCCCCTACCGTCTGCAGCCGGGTATTTGTGATAAGCGCTCGCATTTGCTTGGACTTTTGGAGAAAACTGCAGAAAAACTTTCCCGAGCGCAGCCGATTACCTAAAATTCACCAATATATAAATAGCTATACCTTTATCATCGATCTTACGATCCATTTATTCCCAAAGTTTACGATTCTATTTTTCCGATTAGAGGAGTCCGGGGTGGGAGAGAAAATCGGGTTGAGACAGGACACATGATGTTCTGGTGTTTTGGAGGGGCCTTCATAATGTGAACGAATAGTAGGGATGACGGATCTCGATTCGATTATTTATGAATCCAGAATTTCGAGCTAATACTTTCAGGTGAATTGGAGGAGACCAGGACGAAATCAGAGCAGTTTCACAAAATGCCGTTATGATGTGTCCACTCTTATCCCGGTAAGCTTTGAAAATAAATCGATCTTTTAGCCCGATCTCGATCCCGATGCCGCTGAATCTGCTTCCCTTCTGAATCCTGTCAATTGCATCGTGTACCTGTTCTTTTTCAACCACCACTCCAGCAAAGTAACAGCATAGTCAATAGCTGCCTTTGAATAATCATGATAATAGAAAGCATTAAGTTCAGGTCTTGATAAAAAGATAGCATATTGAAGTTTAATCACGGCAACGTCGTCAATTTCGTTTACGTATGTAATGTGTTCTTTTCGTTCAATTGACGCACCTCCCACAGTTAATTTAACCCGAATAGGGTTCCTTCGCACATATTCAGGCCGCGTTACGACGTGCAAGGTATTTATAGCAAAGCCAGGTTGAGGAGGCTTGCCAGGGGAGATAATGTCGACTCTGGTGGGCTCTTTTATTTCCACCTGACCAATGTCTCCTGGTGGACCATCAATTGGAAGGAATCTGGGACGATTCTGATTCATTTTCTCTTGACAACTCCGAGAAACTAATGATGCTGCTGGAAAAATGATTATTCAAGTTTATTTATTAGTAACATATCAGGGCAGTCGAGCAGAAGGTAATTCTAATTACTATGAAATCGCCGTGTCATCCAAAATAAATCCAAACTTTTTTGGTGGAATAATTTGGTGGTTATTATGTGGTGAGCGTTGATGGCTGCTGCTAAAATTGGTCAAAATTAGAGTATTGCACGCCAATTATTTAAATTTTTCAAAAATTCTTTTTTAAATCTTTTTGTGCTAGTTTTTGATATTTTGTAGTGAAAATTCTTGCAAATATTAATTTTTCAAAAAATTTAGGGCAATATGCGAAAATGTTTCTCAACATATAAAATTATCGTAAAGTTTGAAACTAAATTCAATTGAAAAAAAATGAAATCCGATTGATCTTTTTCTTTCTCATAATTAAAGACATTTGGATCATTAATACTGATTTTAGGAAAAATACAGTAAAATTAGCAAATTTAAGGGTAAAATTTCACTAGGGAGATAGGTTTAGAATCACGAATCACAAACTCACTAGAAATAAGAGACTCATTACCCGTCAAAAATCACGAGGTTAGGTCATCAGACCGAATTTAATCTACTTGCCAGACCACGGGATTCCAATTAATACAAATTCCATTAGTTGTTCTAAATTTTTGTTCGTATTATTGTATTTATTTCATGTTCCAACTCGAGTGACAAGGGTGGATCAACCACCCCACAACAACAACAACAACAACTGTCACATGAAACGAGGGTGCCTGCAGTGGAGGTCTGCTGTCACCAGGGACTAAGAAGACGAGGCTTTTCCTGGCGCATGCGTAGTGGACGGGATTCCCGAACGTACAAGAGCGCTCGGAGAAACTATGATCAAGCTGACGCAGAGATCCTTCGCGGTGAGCTGAGTCAACCACCCCTGGACCAGCGACTAGCGGGAGATCTCGAGGTTCTGCGTGGCACAGAACGTACCCCGACTATGCGCCGCCACGCTGTTGGTTACCCAACCTGGCGGTTGTCCTTCTCTTTCGTTCGTCCTCTCACTCTGTAGCTCTACGCTCGTGCTCGAGTGGCGCTCTGACTCCTATGAGAGGGAGAACGGTGACACCACTCTGAAATTCATTCGTGATTCTAGACTCGCAGTGAGTACTTCACCTGTCCAGGAAAAGAGGATTGGAGGAATAAATTCAAATTGAAAAATCGGAAATAAAAACAAAAACTAATCAAAATGAGAGGATGAGCACGAGTAGGTCGGATTCTGCCAGGTGGGTTCTCTGTCATTTCTTTATCTTAACTTAAATTCATCTTCGCGTTTCAACGTCGTGTGTCGAATCTGTAGACACACGCCGTTGAAATTTGTAAATTGCTGACTGCCGGCAAGGTCATGTTTATTGAATCGCGTCAGTGAGCCTCAAGTAAAATGTTGTGTCATCAGTTATAAATGACGCCCTACGTATGGGCCTGGGTGACGCAGAGGGAAGTGTAGAAGGAGTTGGAAACGGAACGAAATAGAATTTGGTAGTTCCACTCCAAAATAAAATTAAAACTCGAAAGTGGAAGTCAAAAGAATTTAATCGGAGGAAATGAAGTTCCAATCATAATGGTAATTGTTTTGAACTTTGAGGTGACTGATGATAAGAAAGAATGAGTCACCACATAGGATTCTAATCTGAATGGTAATTCAGATGTTTACAAAACACTGACCAAATAAATTTCATTAAAATTAAATAAAATATAATTCTAAATAAAATTCTGAAAATAAGTGAAAATAGAAAAATCGAATTATTATGAGAAACGAAAAAAATCAAAATGGAATTGAAGTTGAATAAATTTTATTTTGGGTTTAATGAAAACAAATAAACTTTCCTTTTAGAGATGGAACTGAATGATCATATTTCAAAAATTGAAATAAAATTTTCTTTTAAATTAACAATGAACAATTACGGACGTTTGAAGAAGTTTTATTGGTCAGACAATTAAAGCTAGGGTTGCATGGATGTGACATTGACGTAACCTCAATGTAATATTAAATACTACTTACCTAAATTAAGTAATGGTGATTACCTGTCAGTTAAAAATTGTTTATTTATTCTTTTTGATGTATCAAGGATAAATAGACAAAACTGAAGTTGCATTGCAGCAGCAATGACATAACCTCAATGCAATATTTAAATAATAATCACCAAAATTAACTGGTAATGGTTATTGGTCAGTTCAAAATTGTTTCTTTGTCCTTTTTGATGTTCCAAGGACAAGGAGACAAACGTACACCAATCGTAGGAATCACCTCAGGCTTCAACAATATTAATTACCTGGATTTGAGGATTCCGCCAGTTTAATTGACACTTTAATTGAATTTAATCGTTTGATGTGCATGATAAGTTAAGGATAATAATTTATTACTTAATATAATTGATTACTTGATTACTGTGACGTTTTGTTGATTGTACCTTGAAATTTTTATTGTACCTGAAAATTTTGAAATTGTCTGTGAAATTGAATATCCATTTAAAATGGCGGATGAGCGGGAAATTGAACTCCCACCTTACGTGTTGTCGATGTAGGAGGATGACCTCAGACGATACTTGGGCCAAAGGGGGCTTGACCCATCAAAATCCTTAGAGGTTCTACGAGCCCGGGCCATACGGTCCCTGAGAAGAACACTTTCAGTACCGGAAGTGCCCCAAACCTGGGAATGCGAACCGGAAATGGACATCGGCGACGCGCAACGCTCAGTCGAATTACAGGGGGCTATCAACGAAATAGTAGGCCGAGTGTTACTTCACACGGGAAGAGCCCCATCGCGTAATGGTAGTGAGGCAGACTTATACGAAGATAGTATGAGTGCTCCCCGGAGATTATTCGAATCTCCCACTTGTAGCATTGGGGGGCACTTAAGTAATAGGCCCCTTGAAACACATCTTATGCCTTCACATTCTGGGGCAACTAGTGTCCATACTTCGGTCACTAGTACCTCCTCCGTATTTTGTTATACGAGGCCTGTAATGAACTTGACCCCGTACCTCCCACCGAAAAATACTGAATCAAGTGGTGGCCACGTTCCAGGATACCCCCCTTGTTCCTATGATACAATTACGGCGCAAGCACCATCACGAAGAATGGTGTCGGTAGGGGCATCGCCTAGCCTAGGGGAAAATTTTGCGGCGTCTACACCATTTGCAACTGGCCCACCGAGGTTCAGCCCCACCTTTTAGCAGGCCACTATTGCGATGCCTGGCCCCACCATACCACAGTATTCATAAACGGTGCACACAATTGTCAAAAGATGGGGAATCACATTCAGTGGGGACAATTAAACAAGTGCCGAAAACTTTTTGACCAGGGTTGAAGAGGGGCGTTCGGTTTCAGGCCTCACCGATAAGGAGTTATTGATAGGGATTCCATTTATTTTGGAAAAATTACCCCTACAATGGTTCCGTTATAATTCTCATGCCTGGCCTACGTGGCAACATTTAAAAACTGCATTTTTAATTATGTATGGAGACATCAACTATCAATGGCGTCTTGAAGAACAAGTCGCCACTCGTTATCAGGGTCGTGATGAAAGGACCGCTGATTTTCTGACATGTTTGCAGGATTTGTTTCTGAAATTCCAGCGGCCTGTTACCATGCACGAAGAGATGAACAGGGCCCATCGCAATCTCAGACCTCATCTTCAAAGGTCTATTCGCCGCTTCGAGTTTTCTGATTATAATCAGTTAACTCTACTTGCAGTTGAAGTGGAAAGAACGTCGAATTTAGATAGGGGACCGTTCACCTCCTAGCCCGGAAGATTCATTCTTCCCTGAATTGGCTTATGCCAAAAACCCAAACCATTCTCGCGGAGCTGGTACGACTACCAGTGGCAGCGCACCGAGCGAGGCCAATTCCTCTCTGGAATCATTATTGAGTGCGTTGGTGAAGCTGGTGGATAAGCTGGGCACCAAGACCTGCTCACCTGATGAGCCTAATTCTGGAAATGGTGACCCAGCCAGATTCAATAACAGTAAACCCAGTGCCAATACAAATAAGGGCGAAAATCATAGTGAGAAGGGGTTGGCGCAGGCCTCAGCCAAGCCTCACTTCACAAGACGGAGTCCATCTCTGAGAAAGAGGGTCCAACCCAAGGCTGAACCACCCTGTTTCAACTGTGGTGGAGCTGATCACGGTTGGAGAGAATGTGAAATTCTATGGGCCACGTTCTGCTATAATTGTGGCAAGCACGGCCAAGTTCGACAGACTTGTGATTCTGCCCATTGCCAGGGAAAGCACTGAAGGAGGGTCGTCTCAGGGTCGACGCCACTCCTTTTTGTTCAAGGCAGATCCTAATTCCTGCTCTTAGTTAAATACCTGACTCAACCCCTTCATCTTCTGAAACTAAACCTAAATTGACTCAGAACTCATCCTCTGAAACTAAACCTGAATACCTTCAGAACACATCTTCTGAAACTAAACCTGAATTGACTCAGAAACTTTCTTCTGAAAGTCAGCCTGATTTGACTTGCAATCACTTAGCTTCAACTCTTGAAGCGGGGAGGGAGACCTCCGCACCCTCAGTCGCTCAACTTAATTCGGGAACTCATGTTCCCACTCGTCTTTCAAAATCGCTCTCTCGTTCTAAATCATACCCATCTTTGAGTGCTGGACTTACCAAACTCTCAGATGTTCAGGGGACGAAGGGACAGATCAATAACAACGCTTCTGAAACTACACCTGATCGTCTATCAGGGATTGGTGCCAACTCGAGACCCTACGTCAGTATAGCGATAGGGGGTACTGAAATCCAATCATTGGTAGACACGGGTTCATCTAGAACTTATTTAGGGTCAGTGGGTTTGCAGATACTCGGTTCCGGTGGTTATAAGATTGATTACTCGAAGACAGGCGCTGTCATGATGGTTAAGCGTACCATTGAAGCTGTCATTGGCGAGGCATGCCTGCCGGCCACCTTCTCAGGAACCACCCACTCAATTAACTTTAAGATCATACCTGGCCAAACTGATACTTGCGTACTCGGCATGGATTTTGCCGAAAAGTTCGGTTTCGTTCTGGATTTGCGTGACAAGCAGTTGTGGCTGGCTGACGAGCCAATCATAAAATTTGCGTTTGGTCCCGCGGGCGAGGATGAGATCGACACTTGTAAAGGCATTGAATTGCTTGATGAAGCGGACAAAGTGAGGTTAGATCAGTTTTTGAAGGGTATAATAAAGCCGAAACCCGATGAGTTACCCGCCGCGAAATTTTTCGAGCATGTGATCGACACGCACGGGAATCCTCCTATTCGCCAGAGGAATCATCGCATGTCACCTAAAGTGTGTGACGCGTTAATCGAAGAAGCGAATATATTAATTGAGCAGGAATTGATTGAGCCTTCAAGTAGTGAGTGGTGCAGCCCGGTGGTAATGGCCCGTAAGCTGGACGGTAATTACCGTCTGTGTATAGATTTTCGTCGGGTTAATGAGGTGTCGAAAAAAGATGCGTATCCGATTCCGTTTATGGCGGAAATCTTGGACCGCTTAAATTCCGCTCGAAACATCTCTACCCTAGATCTGAACAAGGCTTACCACCAGATCCCTCTAAGTAAAGATAGTAAGCCAATCACGGCTTTTACTATCCCAGGAAAAGGGTTGTACCCGTTCAAACGCATGCCATTTGGTCTCACCGGGGCTCCAGCAACCTTTCAACGGTTGGTGGATAAGGTCATCACCCCGGAAATGAGACCACACGTATTTGCATACATCGACGACGCGATCGTCGTCGCTGAAACCTTTGACGAGCACTTTTACTTGTTGGAGCGCACCATTAGGCGTTTAAATGAAGCAGGACTGACACTCAGCCCAGACAAGTGTAAATTCTGTCAAACGGAAGTAAGGTTTCTGGGATTCAAGGTGAACAAAGATGGGTTGTTAGTAGATGATGATAAGGTCCGCCCCATACTTGAATATCCTGAACCCAGAAACGTTAAACAAGTTAGACGTTTCATAGGGGCTACCTCATGGTATAGGCGATTCATCAAGGACTACGCTGGAATTTGTGAGCCACTCACTCGTCTAAGCATGAAACTTCAATCTACCATTCTGCTTCCAAACGGACGCAAGTGATTTTGGTTTAGGGGTTGTAATCACCCAAATTCAAGACAAGCACGAGCGTGTGATCGCATACTTTAGTAGAGTGATGTCCAAGGCGGAGCGGAACTACTCGACAACCGAGAAAGAGTGCCTAACCGTACTATGGGCCATCAGAAAGTTTCGGTACTATCTCGAAGGGTACCACTTTTCAGTGGTGACGGATCACAGTAGCCTCCGATAGCTATACAATCTCAAAAACCCGACAGGGAGATTGGCGCGCTGGGCGTTCGATCTCCTAGAATATAGCTTCTAAATTTTCCATCGAAAGGGATCGATGCACCAAATGCCGGGTACACTATCTCGCATGTTCGAGGATGAAGAAATCGACCATATTGTGGCCATGATGCCTGTCGAGGACGAGTGGTATGCCAGGCGGCGTGAGGCTGTGTTGAAGTCACCCGGGAAGTAACATGGTTGGAAGGTGGTAAACGGAGAGCCTCTGAAGTACCGGAACAACCCGCTGCTGGAAGACATCATCGAGGATTATGATGCTTGGAAACTGGTGGTTCCTAAGAACCTCCAGTTAGAACTGATACATGAAGTGCACTGCATGCCTGAAGCGGGCCATTTGGGTAGGGAGAAGACCTACCATCGTGCCGCAATTCGCTATTCTTGGCGTGGCATGTTTAAAGACATCACGGCTTGCGTTAGAAATTGCGAAGCATGCCAGCTCAATAAACCTGAGCAAGCCCAATCACGAGGGCTTATGACCCAACGAATAGTCCAGGAGCCATCGACAGTCGTGGCAACCGATGTCATGGGTCCTTTCCCTCGTAGTAAACAGGGATATGAATACCTACTAGTATTTCAGGACTTATTCTCAAAATGGATCGAGTTGACGCCGTTGAAGAAGGCTAATGCGGAAAGCATCAATAAAGCTTTCCTTGAATTAATTGTGACAAGGTGGGGAACACTTAAGGTGCTCCACTCGGACAGTGGCACCGAATTTAATAATAACGCTGTGAACGACCTTGCTGTGGTGTTTGGTATCCACCGCTCGTTCACACCAGTTTATCATCCTCAGGCTAATCCTGTGGAGATAACGAATAGAGTTCTCAAAACTATAATCAGATCGTTCATTGACCAAGATCATAGAAATTGGGACCTCCACCTCAATGAGTTCCGATTTGCCTACAGCACGGCACTTCATAGTACCAACCGAGTGACTCCAGCGTTTCTAAATTTGGGTCGCCAGCCCCGTCCGCGAAAAACTATTCGCAGTATAAGGCACTTGAGGGAACTAATGACCAAGTTCCAAGATCAGGCTTTCTTGAGACAAGCGAGATACTATGATAGGAATCATCGCGACCAACAGTTCAAGGTTGGCGATAAAGTCAAGAAGCCTAATCAAGTGTTATCCAAAAAAGGAACTCACGTGTCGGCCAAACTGCCCCCAAAGTTCAGTGGCCCCTTCATTGTGATAGAAGTAATCTCACTCAATATTTACAAGCTGGTGTCGCCAGAAGGAAGATTGGCGGGCGGTGTCACGCCTCCCACCTTCAAAGGTATGTCGAGGACCCAGAAGACGAACCGAGTAGTCCGGAGAAACTGGCTGAACTCGACAGAATGCTATTGGAGATTCACGATTCGGACTCGGAAATGGAGCGTGTCGATGATAAGGAGGAGGCACTGGGAAATTCCGAAAGCACTTTCAACTGGGAATTGCAAAATGCTGATCCTCATTCAGACTCAGGCGTGGGTAATTGCGTGAGACTACGTGAACGTTCCTATTCGACATAGGGGGGTTAGGCGATTACACCGGTAGAAAGGCGAACTGCGATCAGTTATAAGGGAAGAAGTGGCGACACCATTGTGAGCCCGGTGGTGGGGGCAATGCCCCATAAATAAATCATCTTTTCGCTGATCCTTTGCATTATTCATTTGCATGATTATAAATTAAGCTAGCTGAGTAATTATCCTTAAGTCACTTAAAATAAGTAAAATTATAATAGAAGTAGAAAAACAATTTCGGGGTTCATCGGAAGAACCTCGGTATATTAGTGTCATTCCTAGTAGGATTAATTAAGTTGATCAATAATAAATCAATTCAGTAAGACTAAACTAGAAGGTGGAAGATCACACCGGGCCGGACATAGATCGGACCCACAGAATTCAAGTGACCCCTCAGAAAAATTATTATTATTATTTACCATAAAAAACTTACTTTATTTTTCGTATATTTTCAATTTGGATACACCTGTGTATGATGGTGTATGGAACCCGAGGTCTGGCAATTTACCAATTTCAACTGATTTTTTTTCTCGTTTTGACCAATTGAACAAGACAGAGAAATGATGGGCACCCGCTTGGTATTCGCCCCGGTGGGCCGAATCTTGTGAAAGTGGAGTTGTGACGGGGTAATTCGTACCCCGCACAAATACAGTAAAATTAGCAAATTTAAGGGTAAAATTTCACTAGGGAGATCGGTTTAGAATCACGAATCACAAACCCACTAGAAATAAGAGACTCATTACCCGTCAAAAATCAGGAGGTTAGGTCATCAGACCGAATTTAATCTACTTGCCAGACCACGGGATTCCAATTAATAAAAATTCCATTAGTTGTTCTAAATTTTGGTTCGTATTATTTTATTTGTTTCATGTTCCAACTCGAGTGACAAGGGTGGATGAACCACCCTGCAAAAACAAGAAAAACTGTCACATGAAACGAGGGTGCCTGCAGTGGAGGTCTGCTGTCACCAGGGACTAAGAAGAGGAGATTTTCCTGGCGCATGCGTAGTGGACGGGATTCCCGCACGTACAAGAGCGCTCGGAAAAACTAGGATCAAGCTGGCGCAGACAACCTGCGCGGTGAGCTGATTCAACCACCCCTGGACCAGCGACTAGCGGGAGATCTCGAGGTTCTGCGTGGCAGAGAACGCACCCCGACTATGCGCCGCCACGCTGTTTGTTACCCAACCTGACGGTTGTCCTTTTCCTTCGTTCGTCCTCTCACTCTGTAGTTCTACGCTCGTGCTCGAGTGGCGCTCCGACGAGGGAGAACGGTGACGCCACTCTGAAATTCATTCGTGATTCTAGACTCGTAGTGAGTACTTCACCTGTCCAGGAAAAGAGGATTGGAGGAATAACTTCAAATTGCAAAATCGAAAATAAAAACAAAAACTAATCAAAATGAGAGGATGAGCACGAGGAGGTCGGATTCTTCCAGGTGGTTTCTCTGTCATTTCTTCGTCTTAACTTAAATTTATCTTCGCGTTTCAACGTCGTGTGTCGAATCAGTAGACACGCCGTTGAAATTTGTAAATTACTGACCTCGGGCAAGGTCATGTTTATTGAATCGCATCAGTGAGCCTCAAGTAAAATATTGTTTCGGTTCTGAGTCAGCATGGACCCCCACTAGTGTGGTAATAAAAATGATAAAATGATACATTATAACCGAATAAATTTGTCTAATGGTCACTCAGACCTAATTATAAAATGTCGGTTCTTGTTTTACTCTCGTTTTGGAGTGGGGCGAAGGCCCACTCGTTATAATTATTTTACTCAAGTGTAATTCCATTAGTAGACTTTCTTAATCAATTATATCGGTGTTTAATTTGAAAATGTTGCTTTTCTCTGAATTCACCTCCCCTTGCGTCCTCCCTTACTCCGCCACTCTGCCGGAGTTATTGGGCAAGTAAACCATACTCTTTTTCTGAGTTATTTAGATGACTTTAAAGTGTTTCTTTTGGTAGTTTTAATCTCGGAAAACTATCTGGCGCCCTTCAGGCAAACATTGGACTTAGTCGGAGTTCAATCTTAATTGGAAATTTGGAGTTAATTAATCAAACAGGCAAAAATCAGTTATAATATATATATATATATATATATATATATTATTATTATTATTATTATATATCGCCAATGGCGATACCACGCTGAAAACACCAGTTCTCGTAAGATCACTGAAGTTAAGCAGTGTTGGGTGCGGTTAGTAATTAGCTGGGGGACCGTTCGGGAATACTGCGTGCGGTTGGCCCGTCGTGGGTGTGGTGAGCCCACACTTGTAGTTATTTACTACAAGAAACTATCCACCTAGAAACACTACCCGCATCAGGTAGTGTCACGCCTACTCTAAAAGGGAAATGGCTTAATGGTATATATTATTGAGTATATTTAGCTGATATAGTAAAATTTCGAAGGTTGTGCCTGCAAAAAGGATACTATTCATTTTGATCACAAAATATTAAAAAAAACTGCTGTACTTGGAGTATTACTTGCCTATGACTTTCGCGCCAATTCGATGCGCGTAGAAACAACTTTGTATACTGACCTAGGTTTTTTGAAAAATTAATATCTGCCACAATTTCGAACAATAAATTTTAAAAACCACCTTACAATGACCACCAAATTATTCCACAAATCATGTACAAAAACATGTATCATATATCCTTATATATCCACATATATCCTAAACGTCTGATACGCCGGCCTGCATGATTTTAAAATGAATTCGGTCTGTAAGTGTTGAAAAAAACCTCTTCAATTTAAAAAAAAAGGAATTTCGAATTTCGTCAAGAATTGAGGGAATATCAGCTTTTTACTATTATCATTCTACAGGCTGTTAAAACCTTATTGAAATTGGGACTCAAAAAAATGTTTAAGAAAGTATAAGCCACGAATAAGGGACGAATAAGTCCCATAGACCTCAAGCCCCATAGCAATTTTTTGTAACTTTTTGCGATTTTTCAAATTATGAGTAGATTTTTCACAAAATAACCATAATCCTGTTTTTTAATAGATAAACAGTAGGGAGGTCCAAACCAAAAATTGTTTTCCGTTTTCAAAGTTTGTGAAAATAAAAATATATTAGCGAGTATCTAGGTCAGATAACCTATATTTTATGTAATAATTATTAATTGTGAAAACAATTCAAAATAGAATACTCGTTGATGTTAAAATAATTTTTACTGCACAATATATATAAGGTAAGTTTAAGTTTTATGAGATTATACGAGACCTTGAGAAATAATAATAAATAAAGTGTAAATGTAACAGATTTGAAAAAATCTTTCCTGTATCAATTAAAGATTAGAATTTCAATTATGATATTTTATTTATTAATTTGGATGTCATTATTAAATGCAAAAAATTGATTCAAATTAATATTTTCATTCCAAATCTTGTACATTTTTAACAGAAAGATGTTTTTATTCACTTACTATTCATTTATGAGCCTGCTAGTAAATAAGCTGTCATAATTAAAGTAATTTCGATGAAATGGCGATCAGATAATTTATTTTTTGCACGGGTCTTTGAAATTGAAAAATTCGAACTTATTAACAAAAAACGTGAAATTGAAACATTTTCTCAACACGTTTGCTTGGATTTTTTCTTTTGATTAAAAGATTAGAGAAAAGTAAATCAGACTCTCTTTTTAGAGTCTGAACTGAGCAATAAGAAGTGACTTGCAAAATGTGAGATTTTGACTAGACTTTCAAATTTGTAGACAAAAAAAAACTAGCAAAAAACTACGGTTTTCAAAGATTTTTTAGTAAAAAGTTGAATTTAACCAAAATAAGTTATTTAGACAATTTTTTGAAAAAAAATTTCAAACATACAAAAGTTGTATATAAATTAGGTATCAATTTACAAATATATAAGATATTGTAATTTGGAATGACATAACGTTAGCGAATTTTAAAAATCTTGAATGTAAAAAAATACCAAATATAAGCTAGGAAAAGTGTTCATTCCCGAAATTTAAAAACACAAATTTCAAAATTCCTGACCTTCAATTATTCTAGCAGAAAAATATTATTGAATAGTATTGAATATTGTTTTGAGGTAATTTGAAAATTCGGCATTTTACTATTTTCGGGAGTTTAAAATTCACAGCTTTTTAAATTTTGGCAAAGAACATTTTCTGTAGGCCTATTTTATTTTTTGAATTTCCCTATTTTCAGAAATTTCTGTTTGGGTAATTATGTCACAAAATGGGGGCGGCGACGGCGTGCGACAACAAAATTCGAAACTTTTACAATTTTGGAGTAAATGGTTCAAAACCTTTTGTAAAATCCTTTTTCTAGTCCAAAAGTGAAATATCAAATAGCGCCTAGGGCGTGCGTCTGTTGCATGTATCGCTTCGCGCTCGATAATGACGAAAAGCGCAGGTCTATTTAAAATAACATGGTATAAGCTTGTAATATTACATTAATAATAAATTATTCAAAGTAATGAGCTATTTCTTAGAATCACTTTAGTTAATTTTTTAAATGTTGAAATTTGTTTTATATATTTATCTGTATTGTTATTGATTTCAAATAGACACGATTTTTCCGGCACATGCGCAGTTAAAGACGTCGCTTTGCCGAGTTTCTACTGATGCTTTTTAATACCAAGAGATGGCGGCAGGCGTCGATTGGCATGAAGAAATATATTTTTGGCGTACAAAAAAATATCAAGGACATCTATGAAACGAACTTTTAATACAGTGCAATCATGATTGCGTGCAGAATTCAGCATTTTGTGCCTGCTAAACAGATTTGCAAAGTAGCATTTGTTACGCACGTATAACAAATTTTTTTTTTCAAAATGCCCACTTTTCTATATTATGTTCAACGCTAATATATTATTATATATAGAATTTTTTAGTATTACTTCAATATTTTATAAATAATTAATTATCCTTATTCTTTATTCTCAGCTACCCTAAAAAATGTATCGTTTCAATAAATTGATAATTATTATAACAATTCCTAATGTGCATTGATATTAAATCAGACGTATTTTCATTTTCCTGTTCTTATAATTCGAGAAAGTGCGTGGGTTATAAAGAAAATGTTTGAAGCAAATTTGTTGTTATAATTTAGGCGAACGTCGTTTTTTCAAAAATAATAATTTGTTCCCATTTTTGAGATAAAAAGTTCTATATCCTAAACATTTTTTTCATATCTTCTATAGTTTTGTTGGAAAATCGAATTTTTGATTTCTGTAAACACAGATTTGACAGATAAAACCAGAACCGTTGGTCAAAAATGGATGTTTAACAAACTCGTCCTTTCTTTTCTGCCTTAAAAATGTGTGCCAAACCTCAATCTAATTTAAGTAGACTTTCGAAAGTTATTCTGCCTATAGAATACAGACAGACGGAAACCGACTCAGGGTGCCTCTAAACATGGAAATTAAATGAAAACCGACAAAGACAAATTTTGCATAAAAAAAATACCTTCTCATTAGGATCATAATGTAAAGAACAGAAAATAAAAATCTGGGATAATCACGTTCATAACTAGTTCTATTCACCTTCTGTCTGCACCACTTATGTACTGACGTATTTCAAGGTGCTGCTACGAATATGTTCATGAACATATTCGAAAATGACATTATGAAGGTCAGTTATAGGAATTAGTCATGTGGTTGCGAAAAATAGCAATTATTGGTACTTTTTCACCCATAAAAGAGGTAAAGTGTGACCAAACTCACCCTCTTGCCATTTTTGTCCTATTACTTGCATCGTGTACCCGCTATGTTGTATCCAGTCTTGCACAATATCAAGAGCATATAGAATACCTGCCTCTGAAAATCTGCGATTTTCGAGGGCATGAAGTTCAGGTCTTGTTAACGGAATACGTTTAGTAACTTTAACCACTGCAACATCTTTAGAATGGTCTATGAACAGAGAGGAATATCCTTCTGGGTATGTCTCTACCCGATGTTCCACAGTCAATTCGATACGAAAAGAACCTTGCACATATTCAGGGCGCGTTACGACAAAAAAACGATGTATTGCAAAACCAGGACGAATAAGATTGCCCTCGGTGATGATGTCGACTCTGGTGGGCTCTTCCATATTCACCAGATGATTCGGGTTCGGACTAGGATCCATTCGCTTCTGACGAATGTGAGGAGCCGATGATGATTGTTCTGCAAAAATAATTATACAAGCTTATTCATTAGTATTATATCAAGGCAGTAGGGCAGAGGTTAATACTAGTGTCTGTAAAATCGGCATGTCAACCATACAAAATAAAAATAAACAAAATCCATGCGAGAAATAATTTGGTGACTATGCGGTGGTTATTATGTAGCATGTGTTGATATTTGGTGGTCAAAATTGCTCTCTTAAACTGAACCTGTAAAGTTGTCACTGGGTAAATCTTTATTTTGAATTATCAATGATGACCCAGTGATATTGAGATTTCTACTGGGTGAACAAGTGACTTATCCGGAACAGCGTAACTGAATATACCAGTGAAGCCAAATGATATATTCAGCAAGTGATATAGCGCTCCACCCGGCCAATACATGAACGTCCAGACGGCTGGAACGCAATAATGCAACGATTTTAGATTTTTTCTTGAAAAAATCCAGGACTTCATTTTTCAGAAAATAGTAAGGTAGATTTCTTTTTTTGTTTGTTTATTCAATTGTTATGCTAATGCAAACAGAAAAAAAGTGTGGATTTTTTTTATTTTCATTTTTTGTCTCCTAGGAAAAATTTCATTTATACTTGCGGCCACTTAGATTTAATGCATGGAAGTACAAGAATAAAAATTTCCAACTTATTAAGGTAATTTTTATGAACAAATTGTATTAACAAGTGATCTACATGAGGGAATATTCGTCTTCAAAGTGTATTTCAGCTCTAAAATTGTTTGCTTTCATCGTAAGGATCACACGTGGCCATTACAATTAGTGAATGATGTTTTCTAAAAATTTGTTTCCATGCGTCAAAATTTGTTTATTATATGAACAAATTATATAAAAAATGCACAGTTTAGGCTTTTTTAAGCAAAGCGAAATATATTTGCTTTTTAATCTTATTGCAATTATATGGCCAATGATGATTTCTGAACAAATTTTTCTATGCATTGATAATTGTTTATTTCATAAACAAATTATATAAACGATTGAACTTCTAAGGCGTTATTAAGTGAAAAGAATCGCTTTTTCCTGACTTAGCTGCAATTATATTTCTAATGATTTTTTGTGACAGAATTTTCCTATGCATTGATATTCGTTAATTTTATGAACAAATTATACGAACAAATGCACAATTCAGCCGTTTTCAAGCGAAAAGAAATCGTTTCATCTTCCGACTTTGCTGACATTATATTATCAATGATATTTTCTGAACAAATTTCGCTGTACATAATTATTTGTTCATTTTCTAAACGAATATTACCCTCTTCTCGAATTGCTTCTAATACATAAAATACTACTTTACACTGATAATTAGATGTTTAAATAAATTGCTTAAACAATTTATTACTGTTTTTAGCAAGTTTCTCTAAGAATAGTCTACTTTTAACTTAAGTTGAGTTGATAATTATTTCAATTTAGCAAACAAAATTATTTAAACAAATTAATATTGTTTTTAACTATCTTCTTCTTTATCAATGCTATATAGTTGCGGTTTCTTTTGAAAGTTTCAACTTTTCACTCACTTTTTACTCAGTAAAGTAATGAATAATGCAACTGAACAAACATAGTTGTTTAAACAATTGATTATTATTCAAAACTATCTTCTCTCAGACTAATGCTAGAAAGTTGCTTTTTTTCTGAAATTTTTTGTTTAGCTTTGACTATTCAGTTATGAAGAAATAATAAGTGAACCCTAACAAGAATCACTTATTGAAGAGTATTGTAGTTTCTAGTGAACAACTTTTGCTCTTTTCCCTAAGTTCAGAAAAAATTAATTTGAACAAAAATGCTATCTTACACAAGAGACAAAAACAAAAAATGGAATAATTAGAAGTAGGTGAAAGGAAAATCTCTGTAGATGAATTGTGAAAGTTTGGTTTTAAATTACAACAAGAAGTTTATTGCGAAGCGTAAAAGAAAGATTTAGAATTGAACATATTTTGATATCAGTTTATCCCCTCCAGCAAAGTATATTCACGAAAAAGAAAGACATTTTTCAAATTGTGTTTCTCTCTAATGTTTATTAATTATTTGTTCATAAGTGAAAAGACAAAGCAAAGTTAAACATTTTAGGAAAAAAACGCAACTTTCTAACACTTATCTGAGGACATATAGTTATAAACAATAATGAATTGTTCAAACAACTATTTTCATTAACTTGCTTTAATTATTACTTCACTAAGCGAAGAGCGAACAAGAAGTTAAAAATTTCTGAAAAAAACGCAAATATCTGGCATTAACATAGATGAAGATGGTTATTAACGATAATAATTTTTTCAAACAATTATTTACGGAAAAATCATCAATGTGAGGAATCACTAAAAAAATTAAAAATAAGTTACACTTAATCACCTTATTATATTATTATTATTATTGTGACCCCCATTTTCAAAGCAAGTTATTTTGTTTCTATTCAGTATATTTTATCAGAAGGTAATTTCTTAAAAACGTATTTCTAATTTTTTTATCATAGCTAAAATATCATGTTAAAAATAATTCAAGAAAAAACAATTTTTTTTTAAATACACTATAAAAAAATAATTCACTCTGAAGAGGGGAATCATAATAATAATAATAATAATTCAAAATATTTTTGTGAGGATATCACAATAAATACTTGATCCAATTTTTAGGTAGTTTCGGATCAAACTCTTTCATTTATGACTGAATTAAATAAACTTTAAGGAATTTATAAAAGCCTTATATGTTAAAGAAATTAAATTATAAAAATGTGCAAATAAAATAAAAAAAATTATTGCCATTGAAAAGTAATTTTCAAATTTGTGTGAATGGTTTCTTCGGTTATTTATCACAAAATTGAAATCATGCTGGCTGAAATTAAAATATGATATTACGAAAAATTTATTTAGAGTCGTTCGTTGCGACATCAGATGAATAATGTAATGGCATTATCAATATTTCTGTTGTAGGGTATAAAATTAATGGGAAAATGTGGGGATATAAAAAGGATATTGAATACTTCAATTACATTTAAGTTCTAGTTCAACTCTATATACTCGTATGTATACGTGCACGTTTTCAATATTTTGATTTTACTTTGAGTGTCAAAAATATTATAATTTATTTTAGAATCTGTCGAACTCACGTTGAATATCTCATTTTACTGAATATTATGTAATGTTAAAAAGTCTTGTTATCCATGATAATTATAAGGTGATTTATTTTGAAGTAAGAACTTCGTGCTCTTGTGTTGCTTAAATGTATTGATCAATTCAAGATAACGTAACTTTGTAAGGAAAGGTTACGTTTGGGCTGTTCGTCATCTTTTTTTATTTGTATGATTATAATCTGTCAACGCGACACTAGATAGCAATTTGTAAAACGTGTCATGGCAGACCCTCCGAAGCACCATATTTTTTCTTCCCTCAAGGGTCTAAATCACTATTTGTTAATTTCACATCGTATTTTCCAGTCTTTGATAAGAAATCGCAAATAGAAATCTTTTTTTTTTTTTTAGTAAAATTTACAAATTTTTAAGCAAAAATGTACTAGAATCGCACTTAATTGTTATTTTTTCCAAACTTGAAAGATAAAATTCTTTCCACTATAGTTTGGGTCATTGTGGGCAGAGCACTGATATACGGATGGGTTAGAAAAGTGATATTCTTCAAAATGGGTAGAACTATTTCACTTACCATTATCAAATGCAGCCAGAATTTCTTGCGAAAAAACCGCACAAAATACCGAGAGAAAATAATAAGAGAGTTTGCTCATTTTGATAAGAAGCTATGTACTCACAGAATGAAACTGATGGCGAAGGAAAACAAGTTCGCTTTTTATAAGGTAACCTTGTATCTGGTGCCATGATCGTGCCACCTCGAGAAATTAGAATCGTGCAAATAAATATAGATGATCAGTCTTCGCTTATTTTTCCCTACAAAATGACGTTATCTTGAATCGTTCAATACATCTGAGTCCCAATATGATTTGAAGAATCGGAACTGGTGTATCTATCTAGTTATTTGTAAGGGATTTGAAAGATTTGTTTCAGCAATATAATTGAAATTTTATTAAAATAGACTGCATAGGATCTAATACTATCGGCACTTTTCCATTAACAAATTTTTAAAACTTGGGGAAACATGGCGTAGCCGCAAAACACGTGTTCTTATCTTTATTTGCGATGAGCATGATAATTCCGAAACTGATTATCTCCAATGAGAACACAAGATTTCATTAGTATATTCTTGTACGCAGTACGTGAACTAAGGGATTTTTTCTTAAGGTCAACCCACCCCCCTCGAAAAAAATTCTGGATAAGCCGCTGCCCGAGTAAAAATATTGAGTCTTGAGGTTTGTCTTGAGTTCGTCTTCAAGACGGCCATGTCTCGCTGGCGTGCAACGGCGAGAGCTATGTGTCTTCTTCAAAACAAGAAGTTTTATTGTAACTCTTAAGACTAGTCGAATTGGACTTGTCTCAAGACGAGAATTTTGAGTCTTGATAAATAAACAGAATTTTTTCTAAAGACAATTACATTACAAATGTATGACTTTAATATTAGCCAGGGTCAAAATTACAAAAGTTTTCGTTTGTGAAATTTATTGTCCAATATACTCCGACCTCTACGCAGTACACACTATATGGACCTCACAGGTAGGACCCGCCACTTTTAGGAATCAGGTAGCTACGCTTGGACCAAACGGTTGACATCTGCTAAGGATTAAAATTTTACAACCGATGAAACTTGTAATTTTGTAATAAATGATTTTCTAATTCAAAATTCGGAACCTGTCGGTCAAACGCCCACGGTGTAGCTTACGTAATTATTTTGAGGTGTGCAGTTCAAGGGTTAAAATTGTTGAAGCTATGTGGCAATGATTTCATAGATTTCCGCATGACTATTAAATTGCACAAACTGGTGTTGCCTCAGACTAACATATCGCAATTAACTGCAATTAAAATATGTATTGATTTGAATAATAACATTGACTCATAATTTTTTAAATTATTTTTACATTTCATTACTAACATTTACATCATTTTTCATTCACATTTAGAAAACCATCCTTAAAAAGTATCCCCTACGGTCTGCAGCCGGGTATTTGTGACAAGCGCTCGCATTTGCTTGGACTTTTGGCCAAGGAAGAAGAAAACTGCAGAAAAACTTTCTTGAAGGCAGCCGATTACCAAATATTCACCAATATATAAATAGCTATACTTTTATTATCGATCTTACGATCCATTCGTTCGCAAAGTTTACGATTCTATTTTTGCGATTAGAGGAGTCCGGGGCAGGACAGGACAACGGGGTGAGACCGGACACATGATGTTTTGGTGTTTTGGATGGGCCTTCGTGAAGTAAACAAATAGTAGGGATGGCCGATCTCGATTCGATTATTTATGAATGCAGTATTCCGAGCAAATTCTTTCAAGTGAATTAGAGGAGACCGGGATGAAATTAGAGCGGTTTCACAGAAAGTCGTTTCCAAAATAAAATCTAACAAATATTCTTTACAATAAGCGTTGTAAAGAAATATATTTTGAAATTTTCACTAATTAATTTTCCTATGAAATTAACCTGAAATAATAGAATCCACGTCCTAAAATATCAATATCACTTTGTTCTTGTCTATTTTAATATGTTTTCATTTCTGTCAACTGTGGAATAATTTCTTCTACCTACTGTAAAAAGGAATTGTTCTACCAACCATATCACTCAGGAAAAAATCTTATCCCTCTTATCCCGGAGTCCTGTCCCGCTCTATACTCCACTGAGCGGTAGAATCGAATTGTAAGCTTTGAAAATAAATCGACCTTTAGCCCGATCTCGATCCCGATGCCGCTGAATCTTCTTCCCTTCTGGGCCCTGTCAATTGCATCCTATACCCGTTCTTTTTCAACCACCACTCCAGCAGAGTAACAGCATAGTTAATAGCTGCCTTTGAATAATCATGATAATAGAAAGCATTAAGTTCAGGTCTTGATAAATAGATAGCATATTCAAGTTTAATCACGGCAATGTCGTCATTTTGGTTTACGTATGTAATGTGTTGTCTTCGTTCCATAGACGCATCTCCCACAGTTAATTTAACACGAATAGGGTTTCTTCGCACATATTCAGGCCGCGTTACAACGTGGAAAGTATTTATTGCAAAGCCAGGTTGAGGTGGCTTGCCAGGGGAGATAATGTTGACTCTGGTGGGCTCTTTTATTTCCACCTGACCAATGTCTCCTGGTGGACCATCAATTGGAAGGAATCTGGGACGATTCTGATTCATTCGCTCTTGATGACTCCGAGAAATTAATGATGCTGCTGCTGAAAAATGATTATTCAAGTTTATTTATTAGTAAAATATGAAGGCAGTACGGCAGAAGGTAACACTAATGACTATGAGATCGGCGTGTCATCCAAAATAAATCCAAACTTTTTTTGTGGTTATTATGTGGTGAGCGTTGATAGTTGCTGCTAAAATTGGAAAAAAATACAGTATTGCACGCCAATTATTATAAATTTTTGAAAAATGTTTTTAGAGCATAAACTAAGCTTTGAAATGAGCCCTTAGCGAATATTGTACGACAAACACTAAGATCACTGAATTTGAAAATAAGCAGCAAGCGTTCAATGATATAATCTTTTAACATCCATTCAAACTATCAAAGCTGACATTGCTGATAACTCAAATCGAATTTCGGTGCTAGAAGCTGGCTCAGAAATTGGGAAGGAAGATATAAACAAAATCAAAAAGGATGCCAATGATTTAAAATTAAAAGTGGCTACTATCGAGCATGCGCTTAACGTAAGCGAGCAGGCGGCCCTTCAAATGACTTTGCAAATTCATAATTTCCCTATGAAACCCAATGAAGACCTTGTTACGAATATCGACTCGATAGCGAAGGCTCTTGATGTTCCCCTTACAAGGGAGGATGTGGTAAAAATATACCGAATTATAAAGGCACCTGCGCTCACAAAATCCTCCAACCCGCACATCATTGTCGCGAAACTCGGCAATCAACAACTACGAGATAAATTCGTTGACAGGCGCAAGGTCTTTAGAGACTTCTCTACTGAAAACCTCGGGTGGCCGAGCAAAGATAAACTATTGACTAGGCTCAAATCACTTCACCCCTCAAATATGGCTGTGAAGTGGTTTGAATCTTATCTTAGTAATGGTTCTGAAAGAGTAAAAATCAGCAATGGCGAGCGTTCTGACTGTGGGGAGGTTAACAGTGGTGTCCCTCAAGGTTCCACGCTTGCACCTACTCTATTTGATATTTATACATCTGAACTTGGTAGTGAACTTCGACACCGCAACTATCACAAATATGCTGATGATTCCAAGCTTTACCTCTCCGGGCCTATAGCCACTCTCACGAGCTTACTTCAAAAGGTACAGGAGGATATTGATATGGTGGTGCAGTGGGCCTCGACAAACGGTCTCACTCTTAACCCTGCTAAAACTGAGGCTATAATCATGGGAACTTCTCCCTCTCCTTCACTTGCAACAATTGCAACCCTACCTCCTCTCTTGATCGATGGACGTCTCATCCCCTTTATGGAATCTGTGAAAGATTTAGGCTATATTCTTAATCGCTCTTTTACATGGAATGAACACGTTGCGGATATCTCAAGAAAAACCTTTAGAGTCCTCCAACAGCTTAACAGTAATAAAGAATCACTTCCTACTTCAACGCGTATCCTCCTAGTTAAAAGCCTGATCCTTCCTTTCTTTGACTTCGGCTGTGTGGTATATGACGATATTACTGATTAGCTGAATGCTAAGATTGAGCGTACGCTTAATGCTTGCATTAGGTTCATCTATAACATCCCCAAAAGTGAACATATTACTTAGTATAGAGAAAGAGCAGGACTCCTTAACGTCGCCAAAAGAAGACAATTTTTTATGGGTAATTTACTTTATAGCCTATTCAGTAATGAAGCCCCGCACTATCTTCTCAACCTCTTCCATTTCATTGACAAAGATCAACCAACACATTCCAAACTCCGTGAAAGGAAAACAGTATTAAAAATTCAGCCACACCGCACGTGTAAAATGCAAAGGTCCTTTGTTATTCGTGGTGCTCGCCTTTGGAACAAACTACCTATAACCATTAGAAATGCACCTTCACAATTTCATTTTAGAAAACTCCTTTTTGGTTACTTATTCAGCACATCAAATCCTACCCTCGAAATCACACATTGGTAATACTTAAATTCTTAATTAAAATTTATATGAGTATGTGTATGAATGCCAACGGTGATACCACGCTGAAAAAACCAGTTCTCGTGATATCACTGAAGTTAAGCAGTGTTGGGCGCGGTTAGTACTTGGATGGGTGACCGTTCAGGAATACTGCGTGCTGTTGGGCCGTCGTGGGTGTGGTGGACCCACATTGGTAGTAAATATCCACCTAGAAACACTACCCGAATCGGGTAGTGAGGCAATGAACTTTCGAGTTCGAACTGCTCATCAATTTTTTTTTTATGTGTATGAATGCGCAGTTACTTTTAAGTACGTATATTAGCGTATGTATATTTATAGTAACATTCTGTTGATAGTCCGAATCCAATTTTTTGTATTATAGTTTAGTCCTTTACCTTTGTTAATACCTATTTTTGATTTCATTCGTTAAATCGATCGCCGTCACATTTTAATTGTAATATGTATCACCTGTTCCTTATAGGGCTATTTAGCCCTAGGAACTTTTCATGAATAAATACAAATACAAAAAACAAACAGTTTACAAGATATGAGTTCGTTAATTAACATTGTGCTTTCTTTAGTGAAAACAAAGCTATTATGAATGATCATTGTAACAACAAAAAATTAAAATCGAGTTTTTGCTATTTGATTCTCAAACTGGATGGTTCAAAGTGCTAAAAAGAATTTGATTTGGATTTTAAAATCCAAAAACTCGTTTTAAACAAGAAATATTTTCCATACTTATAGCTACCAGAGAAATTCTGTAAAATTGTTTATAAAATTTGTTTAAATAATATTTGTTGCAATGAATATATTGCACTTAGGATTTCAGTGAAAATAATATTAAAAATCAACCTTCCTAAAAGGTTATAAACAATTATTTTCATATTTTTCTGGCAGCTGTAAGTATGGAAACGAAATTATTGTTTATAATGATATGTTATGAACATTGTGAGAAATTTTTTCCACATCTTGAACATAATTCTTTTCCTGAAGATGCAGAATCTGTCAGATATTTCAGCGAAATAGAACTCAACAATGAAAATTCATTATCAAATTGTCTTTACTGAAAAACGCACAATGTTCATTAACAAATTCATACCGCGTGAACTACTTGTCGTGAAATATAAGCTAAGTGCCCATTCTAAAGCTTATTGCATACTCTAAAACAAAATCCTGTAAACGTTATACTCATTTCTCAAGTGAATGTCAGAATCAACGCAAACGTGTAGAGAAAATGTTGAGATTTCCCGTTTTTTGTTAATAACAAACAATTAATTAAGAAATCAGCTTTGAACTTTTATAGGCTTCAGAAGGCCGTCCATTCTAGGATTTTAAGACAACGATCATCGTGCCTCGAATTTGTCCCAGCAGAAATCCTAATTATTGATTAGTCAATTAGAATGAAAAATTCCCTCTTCACATTAATAAATTAGATAAAAGCATTCAGAATATTCTGAATGATAATGATGTAATAAATTGTTTGAACAATAAGAAGTGACTTCAAAAATGTAAGATTTTGACTACACTTTTAAATTTGTAAAAAAAAACTAGCAAAAAACTACGGTTTTCTAGGATTTTTCGGTAAATAGTTGGATTTAAACAAAAATAAATTGTGTAAACAATTTGGACAAAAATTTGTAAACATACAAAAGTGGTATATAAAGTAGGTATCAATTTACAAATGTATAAGATATTGCAGTTTGGAATGACATACGTTAGCAAATTTTTAAAATCTTGAATGTAAAAAAATACCGAAATAGGAATTTTCCGAAACATTAAAATTTCCGAGAGAAAATAAAGCTAAGAAAAGTATTCATTCCAAAAATTTAAAACCTCAAATTTTGAAATTCTTGACGTTCAATTATTCTAGCAGAAAAAGAGCATTGAATATTTTTTTGTGAGAATTTGGAAATTCAGCAATTTACTATTTTCAGGAGTTTAAAATTCATAAGTTTTCAAATTTTGGAAATAAAAATTTTCTGTAGTCCTATTTTATTTTTGAAATTTTCCTATTTTCAGACATTTGACCAAACTCACCCTCTTGCCACTTTTGTCCTATCACTTGCATCCTGTACCCGCTATGTTGCATCCAGTCTTGCACAGTATCAAGAGCATATAGAAGACCTGCCTCTGAATATCTTCGGTCTTCGAGAGCATGAAGTTCAGGTCTTGTGAACGGGATACGTTTAGTAACTTTAACCACTGCAACATCTTTAGAATGGTCTATGAACAGAGAGGAATACCCTTCTGGGTATGTCTCCCACCGATCTTCCACAATCAATCTGATACGAAAAGAACCTTCCACATATTTAGGGCGCGTTACGACAAAGAAATGATGTATTGCAAAACCAGGGCGAGTCTGATAGCGGTCATTGATGATATCGACTCTGGTGGGCTCTTCCATATTCACTAGACAATTCGGGTTCGGACTAGGATTCATTCGCTTCTGACGAATGTGAGGAGCCAATGATGATGATTCTGCAAAAATAATTATACAAGTTAATTTATTAGAATAATATCAAGGCAGTAGGGCAGAAGTTAATACTAGTGGCCGTAAAATCGGCATCTCAACCATAAAAAATCAAAATAAACATAATTCACACGAAAAATAATTTGTGATTATGTGGTGGTTTTCATGTAGTATGTGTTGATATTTGGTGGTCAAAATTGCTCTCTTAAACTGAACCAGTAAAATTGTCACTGTTTGAATTGATATCTGCCCCCTTTTATTGGTGTGTGAAGGGAGGGGAGTCAGTGGGGGGGTGAGAGAGAAGGGTGATAACCCGGATGGTGTGTCGTGCGCGGCTGTGACACGGATAGGGCGGAAGTCGGGGGGGGGGCGCGCCAGGAATCGGAGTCAGTTGGCTCGTTGTTCGGCAAACCACTCGTCTAGACCGTTCATTCTTCGGGGCACGTTGCGCTGGCTATTGGATGGGGGCAAGTGTACCTGTTTCGAATCGCCCTGGATAAAGCGCTGCTAGGCGTTTAACCCGTCCATGCGTGGTCGGTTTTAATATTGTGGGCGGTGAGTGCACCTTTCTTTAATTTTTTTTGTATTGGGAGTGGGGAGTGGAAGGGAAAAAGGGGGTAGGGTTCAGGCGAGGAAGTTGACCCGGAGGTCCAGGGTAGGTAGGTCCACGGACAGACTCGCCGGCTCGGAAGGGAGTGAACCGATGGAGATCTTTTTTTATTTTTTTAGTCCACGAGGAGCGAACGTGTCATGACAATAGACGTAAACCTGCAATTGGAGATGACGTCTACAGGAATCAGCGTCTCGACGTGTAGCGGCAGATGATGATGACCCTAACAATGATGGAGGGAACGTCTCCGGCGTGCTGTCTGCGCAAAGTAGAAGGATGTCGTCCCCGGATCCTGGTTCGGTGACAGTGCGTTCCCGGTGAACGGGGGTGGTGACTGGCGGCAAAACGACTGGATTGATATCGTCCGCTGGTTCCGGAACGTTCGGAGATACGGCACAAGCTTCTGCCGCAATACAAGTTGACCCCGATGAACATGGGACTCGTACAGTGGCTATCTCGCTCGGTGATGGAAGCGGCACCGTGGGCGGTACCAACAAGGCCCGCGGGCGCGGCGGAGAATTTTGACAGTCTACGTAGCGCGGCAATTCCGATGAACGCCCTGGCGACGAATCTCTCACGGTGAGTTCTCTAGGCGGGAACACGTGGTGCGGCTCGCTGATGAAGGCCGGCACTCGCAGAGTCGAAGGAACGGCCCGGTTGGCAGCTGGACGGCGTTGTCTTGGATCGCGTGTATCCTCGCGGCTTCTACGAACCTCGAGGAGGCTCCACTCCCCGGTTGTGAACAGTCCCGGTGCCTCGGGATCGTACGGCTCCACGACGACACGACGCGCGCATTCCTCCTCGGCTGCTCTCCTTTCTCGCTCCTCCTCTCTCGCTCCTCCTCAGCAACTCGGCGCAATCGTTCCGCTTCGACCTCGCGACATATACGTTCTGCTCCGACTTCGCAGCGAGCTCGTTTCGCCGCTCGACGTGCTCTCCTCTCGGCGGCCCTGCGCTACCTCCTTACCGCGGCCTGATGGGCCCGTTGCGCGGCTCTACGTTGGCGTTCCTCCCGGGGAAGAGTAGCTTCTTCCTCCCGACGGAGCTGGCGCCAGCGCGTTCGACGATGAGGGCGCGCGAAAATCCTCTCCTCTGTCATCAAGAGGTTTGGCAGAAGCTAAGCTAACCCGTAAACGTACGAACCACACCCGCCACGAAGAATCCCCCTCACGAAACGGACCCCTACACTGGAAGGTGACGTGTGCTGGCACAAGTCCAGGTATGCTCGATGGAAGAAGTGTTGACCGGTGACGGCCGAACACGTTACCAATCGAAAAGGAATACCTAATCTCTGGTGCGCCGAGGACCCTCGACGAGGCCAATCTCGCGCCGCCCAGAGAGCCGCAATTTACACCTTCACTTGACGTTGAATACTCCCGGGAATTTAATAATAATAAAAAGAAAGGAAAAACTTCGCGGCACCGAATGTAATCCCCACGCTACACTACTAATTTCTCGTCTTTTCGCGTCTCGTACCTCACGACAGAAGAACGGCACAACACTTAATTTCTCCGCGGACAGAACACACTCGAGATAATATCGGAAAAGAAACACGAACTATTTCATCGAAGAAAATAAAATAAAGGAACCGAAAAGTTAACTGAAGTTTATTGACTGCGAAGAATAAACCGCGTTGTCTGGAAACTGGCCTCGGCTTCTGATGCTGGAACACCCGACGGACTCAATGAACTTTTAGAGAAATCAAAGATAAGCGAAGAGTTGTTTTGGAAATATTTATTTGCTTGGAAATGAGAAGATAGAGCAGGCGCATCTAAATCTCAAGAAAATCGAAGATCGACTGATGTTACAGAGACTCGCCTCTACTCGGCAGCTTGGGCACGGAGGTCTCGACGGCAGTGGAAGCGGCAGCGGGCCCGCCGATTGGCTGCGAGACGACAACGGAGTCGCAGCCGAGCGGTGGGGACAGCCAGCCTTGCCTACTACTCGAGCCTTCGCGCGCTGGCGGCCATATTAAACCTAAAGTGTACAATTTATTCTAAACTTTATAAACAAATCGAAAATACTAATATACCATTAAACCATTTCCCTTTCAGGGTAGGCGTGACACTACCCGATTCGGGTTGTGTTTCTAGGTTTTTCTTGTAGTTATAAATAACTACAAGTGTGGGCTCACCACACCCACGATGTGCCAACAGCACTCATGTCAGTATTCTTGAATGGTCATCCATCCAAGTACTAACCGCGTCCAAGGCTGCTTAACTTCAGTGATCTGACGAGAACTGGGTTTTTCAGCGTGGTATGGCCGTTGGCCATACTTTAATACTTTATTACTTTAATTTACTATAAATTCACGAAATTTTGTAGATCAACTCAAAACTAACTTAATTTTACTTTCCCGCAAACGGGATGTGGCTAACTTTACTTGGTCCCTACAAACAAAGAAAGAATTTTACTAACAAATAATTACCCTGTAAATTGCTAAAGAAAATAGATAATGAACTTATACTAAATATTTGCATTGTAGCCGATATACGTGTATATGGGAATCCATATACACGTATATTGACTTGAATTATATTGTTAGGTAATCGAGGGGGGGGGGAGTATATATTTATGAATTATTCAATATTTCTGATTTTAATTAATTTAAGTAAGCGTTGTTCGCTGTTGGAATAATAGTCCAGGTCCCTTTCTCAAAATTTCTTCTCAATCTAATTTAATTATTTCACAATGCTGAATTTATTTGTTTATTTTAGCATGGTTTTGAAGAAAAACAAGATTATTGTATGCGGAATGAGATCCTCTGTAGTCGAGGGCCGTTTGTCTGAGCGAAAGAGAAATAGTCTAGAAAGATATGATGGGAAATGAAAAGAAAGAGAGAGCGCGCGCGCGCGTAAACTAGAGAGAGACAAAACGGCGTACGTGACCAAACAGAGGAGATCGGCTTGTTGACGGAGCGTAAAATGCGGCCCGGTACGTGACCGGGCGCGTGTTTGTTGGCTTACGGGAAATTTTCCGGCCATTACCGGCAGCCTTGAATGAGAAAGGAGAGAGCCAGGACAATAGACCTGAGTCATTTAGGGCGAGCATAGTCGTCGTTTCGAAGAAACCGTAAATCGACACCTCTTTTCACAGGCCCTTCAGTCGAATTTTCTATCGAAAATTCGAGTGGGCAGCCGCATGGATGAGTGTCGATTCCGGGGTTCTCAATTATGGCCAGCGGCCTATAACAGAATTTGTATTTTGAATTATCAATGATGACCCAGTGATATTGAAATTTCTACTATGTGAACAAGTGACTTATCTGAAACAGCTTTGCTGAATATACCAGTGAAGCCAAATGATATATTCAACCAGTTATATAGCGCTCCACGCGGCCAAGACATAAACCTCCAGTTGGCTGGAACGCAATAATGCACCGATTTTAAATTCTTTCTTGAAAAAAATTAAGAATTATTTTTTCAGAAAATAGTGAGGGTAGATTTCTTATTTCTTTTTTTTTTAATTTAATTTTTATGTTAATGCAAACAGTAAAAAGTGTGGATTCTTTTTATTTCATTTTCTATCTCCTAGAAACAATTTCATTTATACCTACCGCCACTTAGATTCAATACATGGAGGTACGAAACGTAATCTATTTTATTTTCTAATCTCATCGCAATTATATGGCGAATGATTATTTCTAAACAAATTCTGCTATATATTAATAATTGTTTATTTTATAAACAAATCATACACACGATTGGACATTTTAAGCGTTATTAAGCGAAAAGAATCCTTTTTCCCTGTCCTTGGTCCAATTATATTTCTTATGATTTTTTCTGAAGGAATCTCGCCATGCATTGATATTTGTTAATTTTATAAACAAATTATATGAACAAATGCACATTTTAGACATTTTCAAGCGAAAAGAAATGTTTTTTTCTTCAGACCTTGCTGAAATTATATTATCAATGATATTTTCGGAAAACATTTCGCTATACATTAATATTTGTTCATTTTCCAAACGAACACCAATACTTCTTCTCATAAGGGATCACCTTCACGAGTCTGTTTTATAGGGTCCCAGAAAACGCCGATAAGTAAAAAAATAGGTTTTGCTAGTTTTTGGCGCTAATTTTTGCGTTTTCCTTAATGAAAATTGCTTCTAATATATAAAATACTACTTTATACTGATATCTAGAAGTTTAAATAAATTTCTTAAACAATTTATTATTATTCTCAGCATTTTTCTCTAAGAATAGAGATAGAAAGTCTCGGTTTTAGAAAAAAAATGTTCCACTTTTTGTCCCATTTTTAATGAGAGTGAGTTAAGGAAATTGATAAAAGTAACACAATGATTTGTTTGAACAATTTGTTATTATTATCTAATTTCAATAATGCTAGAAAGTTGAATTTTGTTCTGAAATTTACAACTATTCGCCTACTTTGTACTGACGGTAAGTTAATAATTAATTCAATGTAACAAAAATAGTTATTCAAATAAATTAATATATTTTGCCTATCTTCTTCTTTATTAATGCTGTATAGTTGCGGTTTCTTTTCAAATGATTAACTTTGCACCCAATTTTCACTTATTGAAATGATAAATAATGCAAATTAACAAAAATAGTTGTTTGAACAAATGATTATTTTTCATAACTATTTTCTCTTAGACTAATACCAGAAAGTTGCTTTTTCTCTGAAATTTTTTGTTTTGCTTTGACTTTTCAGTTATGAAGATATGATAATTGAACTTTAACAGAAATCATTCATTGAAGAGTACTGTCGTTTTTTAGGTGAACTCTTTTTGCTCCTTTGCCTTTAGTTCAGAAAAAATTGATCTAAACAAAAGAGCTATCTTACACAAGAGACAAAAACAAAGAATGGAATAATTAGAAGTAGGTGCGAGGACTCTCTCTGTAAAATTACTTTTAGGAGTTTTGTTTTAAATTACAACAAGAAGTTTATTGCAGAGCGTGAAAGAAAAATCCAGAATTGAACATATTTTTATATCAGTTCATTCGCTTCCAGGAAAATACATTCGCGATAAAAAACAGAATTTCCAAATTGTGTTTCTCTCTAATGTTTATTTATTGTTTGTTCATAACTAAAAAGCCAAAGCAAAGTTAAACATTTTAGGAAAAAGCGCAACTTTCTAACACTTATCTGGAAAAAGACAGTTATAAACAATGATAAATTTTTTAAACAATTTTAATCAATTCACGATAACGCCAATTTGTGAGGAAAGGTTACGCTTGGGGTTTTGCCATCTTTTTTTATTTGCATGATTAGGATCTGTCAACGTCGCACTAGATAGCACTTTGTGAAACGTGTCATGGCAGACCCTCCGAACCACCATGTTTTCTTTCCTCGAGGGTCTAAATCACAATTTGTTAATTTCACATTGTATTTTTCAGTCATTAATGAGAAACTGCAAATAGAAGTCTTGTTTTTTTTTTAATTTTTAAATTTTGAAGCAGAAATGTATGAGTATCGCACTTATTATTTTTTTTTTTCAAGCTTGAAAAGATGAAATTCTTTCCAGTGTAGTTTGGATCACTGTGGTCAGAGCACTATGATATACGGATCGATTAAAAAATTGATATTTGTTTTAACAGGGTAGGAATATTTCACTTACCATTATCAGATGCAGCCAGAACTTTGATCGAAAAAACCGCACAAAGTATGAAGATAATGAAATAAGATAGTTTGCTCATTTTTATAAGAAGATAAGTACTCGCCGGATGATACTGAATGCGACGGAAAAAAGGTTCGCTTTTTATACGGTAACCTTGTATCTAGTGCCATGTGCGCGCCACCTCGATAAATTAGAATCGTGCAAATAAAATTAGATAACGATCAGTCATCGCTTATTTTTCCCTACAAAATTACGTTATCTTGAATAGCTTAATACATCTCAGTCTCAATACGATTTGAAGAATCGTAACTATTCTATCTATCTAGTTATTTGTGAAGGATTTTAAAGACTTTCTTCAGCAATATTAGTGAAATTTCATGAAAATAGACTGCATAGGATCTAATATATAGTAAACACGTGTTCTTATTTTTATTTGCGATGAGCATGATAATTCCGAAAATCCCTTCTGCATTTCCCTCGCAAGTGTCTCAGCATTTTTTTGACACGCAAGGATGCTTTTCAGGCTATCAACTAGTGGCACCTTGGCACCTCCAAAAGCGCCGATGATCAAGACGATTAGCTTAACAGAATATTCCGGATATAACCGTCGCAACGCTCTTCGAAGTGCTTTATACCTGTCTTTCTTTTCTTTCTCATTGGCTATGACGTTTTTGTCAGCTGGTGCCGAAAATTCAATAACGAGCATGATTCGTTTCTCGAAGTCAAGGAGAACTATGACAGACCTCGAGTGCGCAACAGAAGCAATTGTCAAAAATATGAAGTTCTAGTATATGAGGCACTTCTCATTTTCGACAATTGACTCTATTTCCCTAGGGACGTTTAGCGAAGTGGTATTTCGGATAAAGTCGTTCGAGTGACAGAGATGGTAATAAAGCACTCTTAATGCCACATTGTGCCTTTCGATATAGGTCGTTCCCGCATGAGTTGAAAAACTAGATAGTATGTGACCTAGATGCTCGGGATTTGCATGACACGCTGTGCAGCTATCATCGGAAATGACTTAGCTCAACATGTGGCGACGGTATGCTAGAGTGGAAATGAAACTGTATTGAGATGCCAAAATGAAACTCTTTGTCTCCGAATTCAATCCGGATGATTTAGGGAAAGCAAACGTTAGCTCATACGACATTGACTGCTTCTCCACATTTCCGTGGAAGATGCCGTGCATCCTCTTGTCGGGGAGCTGTTCACAGAAGTTTTTCTCCTGTGCATTCTTCATGCGGGTCTTCAGGAGTGAGTACGCGAGATGGATGAGATTTGATGCATTTTGCTCGCCCCTGATATTGAAGTCATGGCCGAGTGTTTCAGCAGCCTCATTCGCTGCTTTGTACAGAAACGCCCCTTTGCCCACTTCTTCGTGGTTCGTGACCATTTTAAGAAGAGGTTCTTGTCCCTTTGCGACTGTATGTACTGTAACCAGAATAATCCTGTTGTGAAGACATTCCAGATTCAGTATTCTGCGACCAACTTGACAGCGTGAAATGTAAAGTCGCGGAACAGAAGACTTAAGGTGCATGCTTTCGTTCATGTGCATAACCTTTCGAGACCCGATATCAAGGGATCTGAGCTTTTCTTCCGTCCATGGAACCACTCCAAATGAATAGAGTACTACTGGGACGGCAAGCATGTTCGTCGCAGATACTTTGGTTCTCGCCGACAGTTCGGATCAGCTTATTCGTCGAATGAGATGCCCAAGTATCCAGACTTTCTTCGAGCCGCGTTCTTCGTACATCTTTCGCCACACAGTTCCCATTGTCTAAACAATCCTATCATTTAAGATAGCCATGAAGACCTTATACAGTGTCTTTAGACGAGTTATTGGCTTGTTATTTTCAGAGTCAGCTAAGTTGCCCGTCTTCGGCAGGAGCACCGTGCGCCCTTCGACGAAACACTCCGAAATAGGCTCTTCCCACTTTATATATGAGGTGAAAATGCGGGCCACATGCTTGTGGGTTGAAGGAAACTTCTTACACCAGAACGTTTTGATACCGTCTGGGCCCGGAGTGGAATAGTTTTTCACGCCTCTTAATACGTTTTTTATCTCCTCGGTAGTGATAGGTGGGAATTCCTCCTCAGGTGTTATGCGGGCACTGCACAGCTCCTTGCAGCTATTTATATTGTTTGAGCTTTCTTTAAGTGGATGCTGGACTTCGTAGACTTCTCTCCAAATGCCTCGACCTTCTCTGGTGTGGGCGGGTGGACGACCGTAACTTTAGGGTCTTGGAAGAGTCGAGATGGGTCAGACAAAAACTGTTGATATACTCTGACCCAACTCTCACTCCGCTCTAGACTTCTCCTAACGTTAGATAGTACTCGTATTCTGTCAACAATATGCTGCCTGATGGTCAGTAGCTTTGACTTGTTGAGTGTGTTATGACGGATCCGCGGTTCGCGCGTAAACTGTCGAATCTTGGCAGTGAATGTCCTACCAGATGTCATGTGTTCAATCACACATTGAATTCGGGACGCGTACTGCCTTGTCCAGCCTATCTTTGTGCTAAGTTGATGCATTCGTCTTCTGGTCTTATAATCAACCGTTGGTTTGTTTCACGGTTTTCGTCTGCCAAAGCTCTCGCTGCATTATTCACACTACAATTGACAGTCCAGATGTCGGATTCTTCGGAAAAATCTGCACGAAGCTCGTCAACCCGTTCAGCCAGATCTTTGGGCTTGAGAGAAACTTGAATGCTGATCTTTTTCCGGGTCTCGATGCATCGCTTTTCCACTATTGGATGCCTGCTCGCTGTTGGTCTCAGGGTCACCTCTCTTTCTCTATTGCCGGCTTGTTCTGGCTGCGTTTGAGTAGGCGCTTCGCTTATGGAACCCCTTTTCTGGAGTTTCTCGTCACGGTTTCGCAGACGCTTATGCGAAAAATGCGAGAGCTCTGGGTGTTTATAGCACCACAGAGTATGCAGTCGCGTCATGTAACCTTTTCGTTCAGGGGCCATACTGATATGATAGCACTCCAACAGGTCGGCCCTGAGTCGATCCGTCCACTTAGAAGTAATAAGATTTTGCCAGTTAATCGCATCGACTCCGTCTTGATTGACTCTCGCAACGTTTGGTGTTATCATTGCTGTTTCCACGAGCAGCTAGGGAAAAGGGTTCGTCCATCCTTGTAGAGCACGGCATGCAAGGATAAGGCTGCATACTCTCAGAGGTCGCCCCGTATCCCAGCGTCACTGATTGAGACACCTGACCCAGGTATCATTCAGCTTTCAGCACGATTGTTACGCCTCCGCTTAGGCGTTATTCCTGTGGGACCATCCTTGGACAATTTTCAGCGACTACTTATTAATTATTGTAACCATATTCAGCAAAAACCCTTAGTACAGGGACCCTCCATCCGCAACCCGAGGACGCGTTCGGTGGCTTTGTCATAGGCCCTTTGGTTCTATTACAAAGGAATCGAAACCGAAAAAAAAAAA
>CAKNYM010036431.1:0-10280 GCA_932195095.1 Andricus curvator | reverse complement strand
CAAAGGAATCGAAACCGAAAAAAAAAATATATATATATATATTGGTTACGGTTTTGAATAGAACCGAAGGGCCTATGACAAAGCCACCGAACACGTCCTCGGGTTGCGGATAGAGGGTCCCTGTACCAAGGGTTTCTGCTGAATATGGTCACAATAATTAATAAGCAGTCGCGGACAATTGTCCAGGGATGGTCCCGAAGGAATAACTCCTAGGCGAAGGCGTAACAACCGTGCCGAAAGCTGAATGGCACCTGGGTTAGGTTTTTCAAACAAGGATGGACTAACCCTTTCCCTAGCTGCTCGTGGAAACAACAATGAAACCACCAAAACACCAAAATGTTGTAGATGCGGTTCAAGACAATCGAACGCGCAGATCACTCGAAAATGGGTCGGCAAACAATGCCGATCAGCCTAGAGTTCGGGGTGCTGAAAATAATTCAGATGGAAACACGACGACGAACCAGCGAAACGCCCACATTGAGTGGACGGATCGACTCAGGGATGACGTGCTAGACTGCTACGATGCCAGCATTATCCCTGTTCGCGGAGGCTTTATGGCGCGTATGCACACTCTGTGGTGCCAGGAACACCCAGAGCTTCAGCACGTTTCGCATCAGTCTTTGCGAAATCAAGCGGACTACCTCCGGAAAAATGGATATGTACGCGGAGCGCTTCCCTAACCGCTGCTTTATCAAGCTGCAGACGAAGATGAGGAAACGACATTGAGACCAAGCGCAGAAAGCAGGCACCTTCTGAGAGATGATCGCAATTTCATTACAAGAAGCAACATTAACATGCAAGTTCCTCCTAAGCCCCAATATCTGGCTGAAATTTATGCCTTCTTTCGTGGAGATATCTCGCAAGAGTCCGACCTCTGGACCATCAATTGCTCAGTTTATGGTGCTGCGAGAGCTTTGGCTGATTCAAATCGAAGGCTGAAACCGACGTTGGATCAAAAGACCAAAATGCGCTTGCATCAACTGAACAAAAAGATTGGATGGGCAAGACAGAATGCGTCCCGTGTTCAATGTGTGATTGACTACATAACATCTGGTAGACCGTTTACGGAAAGGGTTCGAAAGTTCGCCCGAGAACTAAGGATCTTGAATTGCACACTAAACAAGTCAAAGCTGCTGACAATCAAGCAGCATATTGTTGAAAAAATACGGCTGTTATCTGACCCAAGGAGGAGAATACAGAATATCATACGCTTCAAGGAGTTTTGCGACAACCTCATGAAATCTGAGGAGGAATGTCCATCAATCACTGCCGAAGAGGTAAAAAAAGCACTTAGAGGCACGAAGAACTTTTCCGCTGCTGGACCAGATTGTATCAAGAACTTTTGGTGGAAGAAGTTTACTTTTACACACCAACATTTGGCTCGCATATTCACCTCATATTTAAAGTCGGAGACGCCCATTCCGCAGTGGCTGGTTATGAGACGCACTATACTCCTGCCAAAAAAAGGCAACTCGTCCAACCGAGAGAATTACAGGCCAATAACTTGTTTGAACACGCTGTATGAGATCTTTACAGCTGTCCTCAACAACAGGATTGTTCGACGAATTGAGCCTGTATGGCGAGAGATGTACGAACAACGTGGCTCGGAAAAAGGTGTAGCAGGCTGTCGAGAGAACCTGCTGATTGACAGGTGTGTCTCTAAAGAGGCTGCAGCCCATCAGCGCGTCCTGTCAATGGCCTGGATTGACTACCGGAAAGCTGTCAATTCAACCTCTCATAGACTTATCATCTGTCTGTTGGAAATCTTGAAGGTACATCAACACATAGTGAGATGCATAGAGTGATTGATTATTCTTTGGAAAACTAGATTTACTATCTCATCTAAAAATTATCGTGTGACAACGAACAACGTCACCTTCCAGAGGGGCGTCTTTCAAGGTGATACCATGAGCCCTTTGCTTTTTTGCATACACTTTTGCCACTCATGTATTTTATATGGATGACCTGAAGATCTATGCCTCTGGTAAAAGCAAACTTCAAACTGCTATAAATATTGTCAAGAACTACACAGGAGAGATTGGGATGGACTTTGACCTGGACAAGTGTGCCAAAATTCATCTGAAGAACGGAAAGATTACTGGCGTCCCCAAGGACCCTGAGCTAGTGGATATAAGTGTTATCAGACATCTTAATACTGAAGAGACCTATACATACCTGGGCGTGCGGCAAAACCGCACTCAGGACGTAACATCAGTGAAGGAATCTCTCCGAAGCAGATACAAACATCTTCTTCGACAGATTTGGTCTTCCAATCTGTCGGCGTTGAACAAGGTATCTGCGACTAACATGCTTGCCGTCCCGGTTCTACTCTACTCGTTTGGGGTAGTTCAATGGACGAAGAACGAGCTTAAGGCCCTTGATGTCATTACACGTAAGATCATGCATATGCATAAAAGCTTGCATATCAATTTGTCAGTTCCGCGATTATATATTTCGCGCCGTCAAGGCGGACGCGGAATTCTGAATCTCCAGTGTCTTCATAAGCGGATTGTTCTAAGTACAGCTTACATAGTTGCGAATGGCAGAGATCCTCTCCTTAAGATGGTCAGGAACCACGAGATGATTGGCGAAGAAGCGTTTCTTTACAAAGCCGCGGAGCAAGCGGCCGAGACCCTTGGCCTGAATTTTGACATAAGAAGTGAGGAGAGTGCATTACTTCATGTAGATGAGTAGTATAGCTATGACAGTTCGGTGACACTTTGGTCGGTAAAACAGTGACCGGTAATTTACCGACAGGCGCTAATGGTTAGCTTCCGTGCTAAATTACCGACAGTCGTTTCCATATCCATAACCGATAGTGGCGTTCTCTACCATACCGGCAGAGTGAGACACAGGCAATGGAGCCACAGCAGTCGGTAAAACATCGGCGCGCAAAGTTTCACTTTACCTACAGTCGTTTCCGAACAGACGGTCGATAAATGTGATCTCTGTTTTACCGCGAGAGTGTGACACCGAAATTCAGATACATGCCACGGCGTCTCGTCGTGGAGTTTCCGGCCCATATTCAGAGGCGCCTTACATTTACCGACGAAAGATGATGGTTCATGTCCATGCTAAGATGCCAACAGCTAATAAGTTGTTACGAGCAATCGATGACACCACCATCAAGTCAGTTCAATTACAGGAAAATTCAATGTCGCACATGGTGAATTTGAATGAAGGATGGGGTTGGGGGAATTATCAAGTTCTAGAATCTTCTAGAGGTATTGGTGGAGTTGGGGATAGCAGACTATAAAAGGAGACATCAGATCTGAGTGCAGTCATTACATCGTGCGAGGCAGTCCAGTGAAAGTGGATAGTAAATATAAAATTATTAAAACAGAAAGAATAACTTGTGAAGTTAAAACATTATAAGTGTATACAGTCTATGCCTAGTAGAAAATGATCCTCGATGAGTGTGTAAAACTTATTCCTGCTTTCGAAGAAGTACTGATCCTGCTTTCATCATCATCATCATCATCATCATCAACATCATCTGGGAACGTACAACTAAACAAAGTTAATCGATGGCGAAACGAGTGCCTATTGTGTTTAAAAGCAGTGCGAAAGGAATTGTCATGTATACCACGACTGTCAATAAATCAGAAAAGAAGGTGTCTAAATATTATTGAACACTTGGAATGTTTTAAAGCTCGATTCGAGTTTCTCACTAAAAAGGGTAGCGGACTTCAGAAGAAACGCAATGACATTAACGATCGAGTGGAGTGGATTGACGTCGACAAAGCATTCGATAGTCGAGTGAAAACATGTATTGTCGCGAACCTGGTTCACAAGGATGTTCTTGCCTTCCTAGATGACGCCCAAGTGCTATTTATTGTACATGTGGGCCGAGCCTTGCGTGAACATAGAGCTTTCAAAATCAACACTGTGCTTAATGCATATTATCTAAAGATTGGTAAGGAGGATCCTGATGTAAAGAACTTTAAATCAAAAAATGAAGAGATACACGTCAGCACGGATTTGAAAATATGGTTTACCAACAACGCAAGATACCCTATCTTAACTGAAATGGAGGAGTTTCAAGAGAAAGACTCTGAATGGACCTTACACTCTATTGTGAAATTAGAAGTGAATATCAACAAACTAAACCCCATGAAAGGTAGCTCTTACATTGATCTTCCTTTACGAATCAAGGATAAAGAAGCATGTGTGAACGTGCAAAATACGAACGACAACGAGTGCTTTAAGTGGGCTATATTATCAGCCATACATCTAGTCAATAGAAATCAGTACAATCCTAAACGCGTGTCCAGCTATCAGCAATACAAGGATGAATTAAACTTTTCTGGAATAAATTTCCCCGTAGCAATGAAAGATGTAAAAAAATTCGAAGCACAAAATAGCATTTCAGTGAATATTTATGGCTTGATTAAAAAGAAGCAAAAGTTGATAGTGGTTCCTCTTCATCTCACTTCACAGGTAAGGGAAACTCATGTAAACCTCCTCCGAGTTGAAGAGGAATATGTAAATGAAGATAGCAGTGATGAAGAAGAAGAAAGCAATCAGCAGGATAGCAGAACCCAGTCTTTTAACTTCCACTATGTATGGGTCAAAGATCTTTCTCGATTAGTTAGCTGCCAGCTATCGAAACATGATGGAAGAAAACATATCTGTGAATGATGCTTGCACTACTTTTCAAAAATAGAGACGTTGGTAGCGCATGGGGAAGATTGTAAAAAAGTGAATAATTGTAAAATAATGCTACCAAAACCTGGTAGAAATATTATTGAATTCAAAAATTTCAAGCATAGAGAAAAAGTACCATTCATTATCTATGCCGACTGTGAGTCCCTATTAATACCAAGTGGAGACGTACAAAAACAGACGACAAACACTAAAGTATTCCAGAAACATGAAGTTTTTGACATTGGGTACTTGTTCAAGTCCAGTTACCATGATTCACTATCATTCTACAACTCATGTCCTGAAAGTGTGGAACCAGCAAAGTGGTTTGCTCTAGAGTTACAGTTAATTGCAAATAAATGTGAGAAAATACTGGCATCTCCAGTTCCGATGCAGAAACTAACACCAAGGCAACAGGAAACTTTCTTTGGAGCCACTACTTGTCACATCTGTAAGAAAGCTCTACATCCACCGATGAAGAAGGTTCGCGATCACTGTCACCTGACAGGAAAATATCGAGGTCCCGCACATGAACACTGTAATCTAGCTTACCAAGATGCCAACATCATACCTGTTGTGTTCCACAACCTGAGTGGGTATGATGCTCACTTTATCATCCGCGATATTGCTACTCAATTTGATGGAAAAGTTAAAGTTCTGGCATTAAATAAAGAAAAATACATATCTTTTACCAAATATGTTAAGGGAACACAGATAAAATTCCGATTCATCGACTCATTCAGATTCATGACATCATCCTTGGAAAAGTTAGCATCGTATCTCACTGAGTATAAAATTGTGAGTGCAATGTTTTCTGGAATGGAGAGTGAGAAAGTTGAACTTCTAACGAGGAAACGTGTTCTCCCCTATGAATACCTGGACTCGAGGGTGAGATTGAAAGAAAACCAGCTTCCACCAAAAGAAAAGTTTCACAGTACCCTGAATGACTCATCAATATCTGATGAGGACTACGAACATGCACAACAGGTATGGTGTGCATTCAGTGTTAAAACTCTCGGCGAATATGTAAAATTATACATGAAGACTGATGTGTTGTTGTTGGTTGTGGTATTGGTAACGGTGGTCGGAGCGGACGTGTCGATTTGCTGCTCTCCGGAGTATTGTATTTTCGAGTGCTTTTCTTGCTCTTTTTTAAATAAAAGTTTGCAAGTAGTGACTTTGTTGTTTCTGGTGCGTCTGAGCAAGTTGTTTTTTTTTCTAAACTGCTGGTTTCTTGTTTTTTTTTGGTTTTACCAATAACTGTCATTGAACAATTAGAGCAATGGGTGCGTGTCCAGAGTGCAAGGAAGTGATTTCCAGAGGAGGACCTGAGGTGCTTGTTTGTTTAAAGTGTGGTGTTTTGACCCATCTGGCCTGCGCGAATTTTAATATTTCGAAAAAAAACTTTGATAAACTCAAGAAGGGTCAGGCAGATTTCTTCTGCATAAAATGCAAAGGGCAAAGCATCAGCGACATCTCTACGGCAGCCGATGGTAGTTCGTCTGGGAAACCTGCAACTAATATTCGCAACGCAGACGGTACGTCTTCCCCTCACGCTCCTGCCCCCTCGGCAGCAACCGCTACCTCCAACCAGCCTGATCTTGCTGCTATGATCAGAAATGCTGTCTTGGAAGGACAAAAGGATGCGCTTGCGCAGTCCCAGGAGATTCTTTCCAGGATCACTGAATTTGAAAATAAGCAGCAAGCGTTCAATGATAATCTTCTAACCTCCATTCAAACTATGAAATCTGACATTGCTGATAACTCAAATCGAATTTCTGTGCTCGAAGCTGGCTCAGAAATTGAAAAGGAAGATATAACCAAAATTAAAAAGGATGCCAATGATTTAAAATTAAAAGTGGTTACTCTTGAGCATGCACTTAACGTAAGCGAGCAGGCGGCCCTTCAAACGACTTTGGAAATTCATAATTTCCCTATGAAACCCAATGAAGACCTTTTTACGAACATCGACTCGATAGCTAAGGCTCTTGACGTTCCCTTTATGAGGGAAGATGTGGTCAAAATATATCGAATTATAAAGGCACCTGCGCTCACAAAATCCTCCAACCCGCCCATCATTGTCGCGAAACTCGGCAATCAACAACTGCGAGATAAATTCATTGAGAGGCGTAAGGTCTTTAGAGACTTCTCTACTGAAAACCTCGGGTGGCCGAGCAAAGATAAACACCCTGTTTATCTACGTGAGGCCCTTTCACCTTTGAACCGGAAAATTTACGCCATTGCCTTGGGTCTCAGAAGAGAAAAATTAATCAAATATCTTTGGATTGCGGGCGGAAAAATATTTTGTCGCAGAGAGGATGGATCTCCACGAATTTACCTGGCTAATTTGCAGACCGTCGAGGGACTTAAATAGCAACTACTGCTTCCTAGTATCATCCTAAGTATATATGTCGGTAAATATAACATAACTTGCCAATTAGACCGATTTCCAACTCATTTACCATACTCAATAATTTTGTCAATTAAAAACTTGAATTTAATAACACAAAGGTTTCTCAGTTATTCTAACTGTTCTAATGGAATTTATTATCTTCTACAAAAACATCTGTTAAATCAAAGTAATCCTGACTATATTGTGTTTCATTTTTTACCTGAAAGATCTATTATTGTATCGACTGCACGAGATTCTATAGAAAATGCTAAGATTGTTTCTCGCTCTATTTCGGAGTTTTATCCTTTTACGGCATACTTAAATTTTCGAGCATCAGTACCACTGACGATTCTTTTAGATTTATATCTACACTGTCACTTCAGCAACTATTTGACTCTGCTTAACCCTATTTGTAATTACTTAATTTGGGCTCTGTTGGTTATTGATCATGTTATTTCTATTACTACTATCTTTTCCTATGTGCTAACATTCTTTCAGGTAACTTGTAACTTAAAACTTACCATTTAACATTTTCAATGGATATCTTAAATAATTGGCATGTTAACTATATAATGTTTATTGCTTTTATAATTTTTACCTTTATATGTGCCTTATTCCCTGTTTCCATTTGTAATCATGTGAACTGGATTTTGTTGGTTAACACATATCACACCCTTCTATATTTAACTATACTTGAACGTTTTTTATCACTGTCAAAATGGAAACCTTAAATATTTGTCACGTTAACGCTCAGTCTTTACCTGCCCATTTCCACGAATTCAAACATCATTTTATGTCCTGTTCCTACCATATCATAGCCGTGTCTGAGACCTGGCTTACGCCTAACATTCCATCTAGCCTCATAGCACTTGATCATTACACACTTTTCCGCAGAGATAGAGATGAGAGAAGAGGGGGTGGGGTCTGTCTCTACATTCATGACAGCTTAAGGGGTGTACAGGTTGGAGTGAGTCCTCCTGCCAATTACCCTATTGCTGAATACCTCTTTATCAAGGTATCTTCGTCTCATGACAGCATGTTGGTGGGTGTGATTTACAAACCTCCTAATGCCTCCTACTGTAGGGAACTTGAGACTGATATTTTTGACCTCATACCAAATTATAATAACATTGTACTTACTGGTGACTTGAACACAAATCTTAATGCCACTAACAATTTAACTAACTATTTAAAATCAGTAGTGTTCTCCGCCGGATTATCTATAGTTCCACATAATACCACGCACCACACCGATCATTCTAGTACATGGATTGACATGATGATTGTTGATGATCTAGACAAGGTATTTTCTTCTACTCAACACTCAATCTCATTCCTCTCAAACCACGACCTTATCAGCATGCAATACAAGTTCTCCTTTGATCCTTCCTCTAGTATATCCCCTCTGTCTATACGCAATCTCAAAAATATAAATGAAGCCGAATTTCTGGAACACCTCTCCACTTATGATTGGAAAAAAATTTTTATTGAAAAAGATATAAATAGAAAGGTTATTTGTCTAACAAAATTTTTATCTTTAGCTTTTGACAAATTTGCGCCTCTTCATACCCTTAAAGCAAAAAAGAAGTCCACTCCTTGGATTACATCTTATATCAAAGACTTAATGAAAGAAAGAGAGAAAAAACGTAGATTGGCTAAAAGAACAAAAAATAGTATTATTCAAGCCGAATTTCGTAAACTGAGAAACTTAGTTCAAACCAAAATCAGGGATTCATACAATCAATATAATTACAATTCTATTAAAAACAGGAATAAAAATGAAAACATCTGGTTTCTCTTAAGGCGACTTGGACTTATTCCTCCAAAACACTTGGCTCCTGATAACAATTTTTCACCCGCAGATCTTTTAACAGCCTTCACTACAAAACCCACACTCCTTGCAAATTGCACTTCTTCCTCTTTCGCAGTTCCCTCTACCTTTGATGATACTAAATTATTCTTTTCTGACATATCGCAAGAAACCCTAATTAAAAATCTCTTAGAGGTTAAATCAAATGCTCAAGGTTCTGATGGTATTTCAATTAAAATGATTCGCTTAGCTTTACCAGTCATTTGTCCTATTCTCTTGCATATCTATAATGCATCTCTGCAGGTGGGAATATTTCCTGATACTTGGAAAGAGGCGATCATTCGCCCTGTTCCTAAAATTTCTAACCCTACCTCTCCCAAAGATTTCCGCCCGATATCCATCCTCTGTGCCTTGTCTAAACCTTTCGAACGCATTGTCCATCAGCAACTTACAGCACATATTGAAACTAACAATTTAATGGACCCAATGCAATCTGGGTTTCGTGCTAGGCATAGTACTCTTACAGCTACACTTAAAGTAACTTCTGATCTTAAACTGGCAATCGATAGAAGGGAAATAACGGTTGTTGTCCTTTTTGACTTTTCTAAGGCGTTTGATACAGTTAACCATAATTTACTATTGTCTAGGCTCAAATCACTTCACCTCTCAAATATGGCTGTGAAATGGTTTGAATCCTATCTTAGTAATCGTTCTGAAAGAGTACAAATTAGCAATGGCGAGCTTTCTGACTGTGGGGAGGTTAAGAGTGGTGTCCCTCAAGGTTCCACGCTTGCACCTACTCTATTTAATATTTATACATCTGAACTTGGTAGTGAACTTCGACACTGCAACTATCACAAATATGCTGATGATTTCAAGCTTTACCTCTCTGGGCCTATTGCCACTCTTAAGAGCTTACTTCAAAGGGTACAGGAGGATATTGATTTGGTGATGCAGTGGGCCTTGACAAACGGTCTCACTCTTAACCCTGCTAAAACTAAGGCTATAATCATAGGACCCTCTGCCTCTCCTTCACTTGCAACAATTGCAACCTTGCCTCCTCTCTTGATCGATGGGCGTATCATCCCCTTTGTGGATTCTGTGAAAGATCTGGGCTATATTCTTAATCGCTCTCTTACATGGAATGAACACGTTGCGGATATCTCAAGGAAAACCTTTAGAGTCCTCCAACAGCTTAACAGGAATAAGGAATCACTTCCTACTTCAACGCGTATCCTCCTAGTCAAAAGCCTGATCCTTCCTTTCTTTGACTACGGCTGTGTGGTATATGACGATATTACTGACGAGCTAAATGCCAAGCTTGAGCGTACGCTTAATGCTTGCATTAGGTTCATCTATAACATCCCCAAAAGGGAACATATTACTCAGTATAGAGAAAGAGCAGGACTCCTTAACGTCGCCAAAAGAAGACAA
>CAKNYM010036430.1:0-21972 GCA_932195095.1 Andricus curvator | reverse complement strand
TTATAGACACCTTAGTTTACCGCGAGCGCATAATGAATATACCTGTACGCGATACAACTGCCGAGCGTGCAAGCAAGAGCCAGAAACACTTGGACATGTTCTCAGTGGATGCTCAAAATATGCACGCTACGGGTACATAGAGAGACACAATGCGGCTCTAAAAGTGTTATATCACCATCTTAGGCACTTCTATGGTGTTGATCTATTGCCCGTCTTGCCATACGCCCAGGGGGAACTCGAGACCGTTGTGGAGAATGATCAGTGTAAGATCTACTGGAATTTCTCATTCTCCACCACTCAACGTATCATTTACGTGATTGAATTCTCGACACCAGCCGATGGTAATATCACGGCAAAGGAGGAAGAAAAACGGGCGAAATATCCACCATTTCTTTTCGAGCTGAGCAGGCTCTACCAAGGCTTCAAAGGCCATCTTGTAGTTCTCATAATCGGCTGTCTTGGAGGTATGAAAGCTTCATTTATTAGCCAACTCAACAAGATTCCGGCTTGCCAGCGCCAGGCTCATTCCTTTGCGATCCGGTTGCAAAAGGCTGTTCTTCTGGGATCACTTCATCTGGTCCGTCAACACTGTTCCTCATAACATTCTACAAAGATTGATAGCTCTAAAAAAGTATCCAGAGGTGAAACCTTCATCTCCAACTGTCCCGTCTGCCGCGTAAGATCATCCGCGGCTAGAGGCCTGACTCCAAGGATGCCCGATGTTATCTCGCGTAAATTTCCCGCTCTTGCTTACCTTCTAGGACAGAAGGAGCAGAAGCGGATGACGTACACGTTCCAGTTGCGTCGGGATTGGTTGCTTTAAGGAACCATGATCGTAGCTTCCGGAGCCTACAACTTCTCACAAAAGTACTCAAAAATTATAAGAAAAATGTTGAAAATTGTTTCTTTTTTTTTTAATTAGACACAGCATATTTTCCTCCTGTTTGTAAATGATTTACAATTGTTTAAACAATTATTATTCGTTTAAAAATATATTTTTCTCTGTAAGTCGTGGAAAATTATTATTTTTGAGATATAAATTCCAGAAAATAATATGTTACAATTCGAGGGAGAAAAGATTGTTTAAACAAATGGAAATTGTTTAAATAATGACCAATTATGTAAAAAACAAAACATTCTTACCATTCATAAATGCTATCACTTGTATCCCGAAAACAATAATTTTCCACGATTTTAAGAAAGATATCATTCTTAAACAAATAATAATTGTTTGAATAATTAAAAATTATTTACAAAATACTGGGAAACTCTTCCCTTATCAATTAAAAATAATTCTTGTTAAAAAAATCCAAAGAATACCGTTTTTAGTATGAATTTAATAGAAAAATGCTATTTTGCAGTTTTCGGCTCACTTTCCAAGAACAATAACAATGATTTGAAAGGGGGAATGGGTGATCAAAATTAAAACTTACTGGGTGGAAATTATTCTTTGAACATGCTTTAAGAGGTTTTAATACTTGAAATTCAGAAAAAGTTTATAACAAGTAGCTCTTTTTTCCCTTTTTTTTTTTTGAAAATCAACCTTTTCCCATTTAAAACACCATGTTAATTTCAAAGGCTCAGGGGCACGGTTTAACTTTGACAAAAAAAGAAAACAAGTTATGTTTCTTTTTCCGGAAAACGAACAAATTGAGGGGGGGGGGTCGCACACCATAAACCGAAAGTTGAATTTTTACAGGTATACATTTCGAATACCTCAATCCACATATTATACAAATACATCAAGCCTTATGTAAGTGTTAAAGAGGGGGGGGGAGGGGGGAGACTGAAGGGCTCCTTTTGGTAGGTGAAGCGAAGCAAGCCTCCGGTCTGTGACATAAGACACAACGCGTGTGTAAGAGGCTTGCGTTACACTTTCTAGCCATGGTTTCATTTGAATCAGGCGCCACTCCCCATATAGAGGTCTAAGATGTTTACACATCAAAAAGTGGAAAAAGATACTGTAATTTACCATTCAATCTAAAAACTCACATCCAAATTACTCAAAATGTTTCCATTCCATCAGGCAAAATGGACATCACAGTCGTGTTCGTCTGCGAGAGTACTACCTAATGGCATAAAAGGTTATGCTTAAAACCTGTGACCCGTTGTGATGTCTCCTTGTAAGTAGCGTTCTTTTATATCACTGCAAGATAGTTAACGAATCATTGAGCATTAAAATAAATCCCTTCAACTAAGACCTTCGGTCCACGTAGTTAATTGCCGGATAAAGTCCGCTGGTTATACGTTCGTGAAAGAACTCACCCTTGAGTTACTTCCGATTACGCGTGCAAGTAAATTCATTGAAACATCTGGTAGAATTCCGTCGCTGTTCTACACAATAACGGAGATCCCATCGTCAAAACAACTCTCTCCTGACCTTTCTAAAGTAGAATGGTAGATGAAAGTTTTTATTGTATTCATTCTAACTGATTATCTGTTTTTTATTTCTAATAAACATTGTAAAATCTAACCTACAGGTTTTATTTAAACACTTCAAATCGACACAATCCCCATGGGATTGATAGTGACAAACAGACCCACAACAAATAATTAGTCAGGTCTTACCAACCTGACATAATCAGAAACACTGGTTTCTCTCTTTCTCAAATTTCCATTCTACCCTCGCCTTGTGCTCGGGACGTGACAATCCAAAAAAAATGTATAAGAAACTAAAATGAAGCTCTTTAAGAGTGAAGAGAAGATGAGAGAGTATGCTCCTTTTAATGTATAAAAGATAATAGATAGAATAGATCATAAATTAAAACACATCGATGTTATATGCGTATTCATGCCCTCCAGCCGACGGAGTCTGAATTTATCTTCTTAGCTCTTTTCAACGCCTTCTTATATGTCAGACCATTGTACTTGATGTTTCACTGATGTAAAGGATGTATTCCTTCCCACCAGATCAGCCAATAGTTTTTTCCAAAAATCTCGCTTTTTCTTTCGTTGCTCAATCCGACGAAAACAAGTCTCTTGCTGACTGAATACCGCAATATAAATCGGTGATCGGGACTGACATAAGACCATCTTTGGAGTAAGGAATCTCCAAAGCGGTCGCAATTAGTTTGATGACAGCTGAAAGATCCTCCTCTTGTTTAAAAGGTAATCCATGAATTTCAGTGGTAGTAGCTTTAGAAGCCTGTTCCATGATATTACATTTGCACTTGAAGTGCGCAACCTTGGAAGTCAATTTATGGTTATTGGCTTTAAGTTTATTGGTACCTTCCTGAAGTTCTAGAATTTCAGAGCCGTTTGTCACAACCATCGTCTCGACCGTAGTGATTCGACTGGAGTTTTGAATTATATTCAGTGCTTCATGCTGTTGATTGGAGTATCTATTTTGGTCTGAAACTTCTTAAGGCTTTTTTCGCATTATTATCTTCCTCTCGTGATCGCACCACTGCATATGCCACACACCACTATGCTGGTAGGCGTCAATTGAAAATTCACGCTGACAAAAAGTTCACAAATTCTATTTTTTTGACCGAAACAGTTCTAACCACTTAGAAAGTCCAGAGCACCACTACTTATAGTTTATTTGTTACACAAAATTTATACAAAGCTCCCCTGAATATAAAAGCTATATACTACCATATAATACTATACTATACTAGACTACTATACTAGACATATCTCCTGGACATTTTTTGAATATCCCTACAAGGCGGAAATTTATATATCTCTGAGATGTACATCATATATCCTTGGACTTTTTTGGAATGATTCTAGGATATTATAATTCCCAGGATATCTAAAGACATAAATCCGATATCGCGTTGTTATACAGGATACACCTTAACGAAATATTTGAATTATTTTCAGAAAGCGGAACGAGTTTGTAAGAAATAAAATAAAAATACAAAAAGGAACGATGCCGGATATTAAAGTCACACCCTTGGGAGCAGGTCAGGACGTGGGACGAAGTTGCATTTTGGTGTCAATGGGAGGAAAGAACATTATGTTAGACTGCGGAATGCATATGGGATTTAATGATGAAAGAAGATTTCCTGACTTTTCTTACATCGTTCCTGAAGGTCCAGCGACTAATTATATAGATTGTGTCATAATATCGCATTTCCACTTGGATCACTGTGGGGCATTGCCCTACTTCACTGAAATGGTAAGGAATAAAGAAGGTAGCAGTATTGAGTACACACGATAAATGTCTGCTCTAACAGAGCATTGGCGAATATGAGAGTGCAAACGTATGCACAAATTCCAGTAACAGAAATCCTTGCTTGTCATCCTTCTGGGTAGAATATATGTATTTTGTTATTTGCGTTTGAATAAACTTTTCCTTTCCTTTTACAGGTGGGCTATACAGGCCCAATTTATATGACTCATCCGACAAAAGCTATAGCACCAATTCTCCTTGAAGACATGAGGAAAGTCGCTGTTGAGCGCAAAGGAGAGAGTAATTTCTTCACATCCCAAATGATCAAGGATTGCATGAAAAAGGTTGTTGCCGTTACTCTGCATCAGTCTGTGATGGTAGACACTGAATTAGAAATTAAGGCATACTATGCCGGCCACGTATTAGGAGCTTCTATGTTTTATATTCGTGTTGGCTCGCAATCTATCGTATACACAGGGGATTACAATATGACACCAGACAGACATTTGGGCGCCGCATGGATAGACAAATGCAGACCCGATTTACTAATTTCAGAATCCACATACGCTACGACGATTAGAGACTCGAAAAGGTGCCGTGAGAGAGATTTTTTAAAAAAGGTAAAATATTTAATTGAATCATTCTTATAAAATTAAGCACAATGTCCATCCGTCAGTGCGTTGACAGAACGCCTGGCCTAAATTGATATACCTTTCCTTCTTTTCCGGTGTATTTTAATCCTGTATTCACCGCGGAATTAAAAAAATCTCATGTGTGTAAATTGCAACCCCCTTGCACCCACATACCCACAGAGAACATATTTTACGATTATAAAAGAAAAGTACTTGTATTATAGAGATGTGCAAGAACCGGACGCGGCGCACGTGCGCACGTGTCTCAAATTTTATGACATTTGGATCAATTCTAATTTCAGATTATGTTCAAAATTGAATAAGTTTTGAGTTGGATCAGATAAAAAACATTTTTGTTCTATTTTATATTCTTCTGTAAAAACGTTTAAAATTAGGAAAAAAAAAGTGGATAGCCGCTCCTGTTGTCCCTAACTTAAGAGCTCAAAGAAGAGAACCTCCGTCTCATGGAGTGCTTCACTGATGCCAGAATCAGTTTTGTGGAAAGACGTGGTCTCCCGAAATTTAGGTTCAACAATGACCTCCTCCGGTTAATTGGCAGTTTGAACAGTGAGATACTGCATCTTTTTCTGAAGCAAAACATGAACTTGCAACAGGTAGAGACTCTTGCATACTACGTTGCGGTCGCGTGTGCCAGGATCACGAACAAACAACTCAGATTTCTAGGCGCTAACATTTACATCTCCAGAAGGCTGTCAGACCCTCCATGTAAGCTTCCGCTTCAGAGCGATTTCCACAAAATAAGAATCAAGCTGGGTCAGTTGTATCAATTTCGAAAGTACAATCTGTCCTAGAAGCCGACTCGGCATGTGGAAGAGGTCCTTCGCAGAAGAGGCCGGTGCCATTATATCCGATTTCATCTGCAAACATTATAAGAAGAACAGCATCCTCAAAGAAGAACAGATGGGTTGCTGCAATCTGCACATGGTCTATATCGACTATGAACAGTCGTTTCCCTCAATGTCTCACGTCTATTTACTTGCAGTCCTCAGGATATATAAGATCTGTCCTCTCGTGATTCAACTTTTAGATTATGCCATGCGAACATGGTGCATAAGGATCAGGTGTTTTAGTCGTGGTGTGTCGAGTGGTACTGAGTCCTTGCCAATTAAACGAGGCATCTTCCAAGACGACTGTTTCAGTGCACCATGGTTCTGTTTAGCCCTGAATCCATTAAGTAGGACACCCAACATCACGTCCTATGGTTTCAAAGTAGAGGTAGGAGTAGGTGAATCTCAGCACAATCACCTCCTCTACTGATTCTGGACTTTCGGCGGCTGTTAGACTCCCAAGTTACACAGCTGCGCGAGTACTGACAAAATAGGGCGAATATCCTGCTCTATGGATACATCTGTAGATCAGACTTGTATATACCACTGAAGCATACAGCTCCTGCTTACCAAAATATCGGTCACCTAACTGTCGACCAGCTTACTGCTCAATTCCGAAGTAAGCAGCTGCATAATAGGCTCCCTTATAGTTTAGATCTTCCCTGCGTAGATGTTGAGACTTGAAACCTCTGGCTAAGGCAGGGAGAACTCTTTCCAGAAACGGAAGGGTTCGTTATTGCCAGTCTTGGCTTTAAACCTCTGTGGAAATTCAAATGAGACAATCGAGCATTGCCATTGATGACTGTACAATGCTTACTTCGCAGGAATACACTTACAAACATAACGATGCTGCTGAGATTATCCACCAACAAATTTCTTTAATTCCTGGCTTGCTAGAGGAGCGTAAGTCCTATTACAAATACTCTCTTGCAAGAGTATGAGAGAATAAACGTCATTTCCTTTACTGGGACAGGACTAACCTGACACACCATCGTCCGGTGCTGGAACAAGAGTGATGACCATGTCTGAATTATTGACATGATCGTTTCCTTAAATGACAACATTCAGCTCCGATACACTGAGAAGATCCAGAAACGCACGGAGCTTAAGCAGGAGATCCTGACTGTGTGGAGGGTGAAGAAAGTTTCAAACCACCCGATCGTGATCTCCAGAGGGAATGTCTATGAGAGGTACACCCATCACTTAAAAGAACTAGGAGCTAAGAAATGTTTACATCTTATACAGAAGGCGATATTGCAGAAAATCTGCCGCACCGTCCGGAGTTTTCTAGGCCTTAACAGTGATAGCCATTAGTCGTCTTCTATAATACAGGTTATCCTGCGTTCACGGTAAATAAGACTGTTATGCCGCATTATATTTTGTTTCATATTATTTTTTATTTTAAATCAATTTTTTAAAACTTTTGACCTTTCTTCTCTTTTTTTATGCGTGTATGTTCATATGCGTGTGAGAAGTTGCGTGTTTTGTCCGCCGTTCGTATTATTTTTGTAAAGAAAAACTGGTCCCGGTCGCTGTTATCAGTTGAAGTTTTAGTTTTTGAGTTATAAAATATTTAAGCTGGTCCAATCAGGACGGGAGAAAACTACGTTGGAATCACACTCACGCACACATGACTGTTTATACGGCGCTCTTGATTGGACCAGCTTAAATATTTTATAACTCAAAAACTAAAACTTCAACTGATTATTGGAAAAGGAATTTTTTATATATTTATTTTTATTTGTATACAACTATATAAGTCCGGACACTTGAGTCTGGGACACCCTGTATAATTGGGGTGATGGCAAATGCACGGAAGGTGTTTAAGGGCGGATCCCTATAATCAGGTTTTTCAGTGTGCATTCAAGGATCTTTAAAAACATCTTCAACTCATCATAATAATCATATGGCTTAAATGTTTTGACGCTCGGACTTCATATTAGAGGTCTGGGGTTTGATCCCTGAGCCGATACTTCTGGAAATTTTTCCATATGCTTTTACTAAGATTCTGGTGGTTCGGATCGCACATTCAGCTGTAGCCCCCTCCCTATCACACACTTGGCTGCAACCCAGTCCGTGAATGGTGGGGTAAAAAAGAAACCAGGCTACCCAATATGTCAAAATAGACATACTACCACTTGCCCGAATTATAAAAATGCATCAATACCAAAAATGCCTAAAACATATATTGATCTGTAGAGAGCGGACTAGATAAGGTATGAACTTGGCTACGAATCGTCTAGAAAAGGACAACCACTGCGAGCCGAGGGGCTTAGCACTGAGTATTCAGGTCCTATGGTTTGTAATCAAATTTGAATTTGGGTTTGTAGGGGGGGGGGGGCGGAGCGTAAACGAGGATATTGAGATGGTAGAATGAAAAAAATAAATTTAATGGATTTTGCTAGGAGGGGTAGAGAAGAAAGTTAGGTCTGGAGGAATGTAGGAAAGGAGAGAAAGATAGTAGAGAAAGAGATGAGGAAGAGGACAGAACAAGGGATGAAATAATCAAGGTGTTAGGAATAATGAAAAATGGAAAGGCACCTGGTATAAATGAGATACCAAATGAAACCTGGAAATATGGGGGGAAAGAACTAAAGTAATGGGCATGGTTAATGTGCAATAGAGTATGGAAAGGGAGGTGTGGCCATAGTTATGGAAAGAAGGATTAATGGTACCAGTATTGAAAAAAGATAAAGGCAAGGAGGTTAAAGATTATAGGGGAGTGGCGCTAAATCCAACTTTGTATAAGTTATATGTAACTGTTTTATCGGAGAGGATAGTGAAAGAAGTTTAGGAAAGGAAGGTAGTGCCACCGAATCAGACAGCGTTGAGGAAAGGAATGGGGGTGATTGAGAACGTGTGTGACTGACCGCGAATAAAGGGGCCTAACGCCCGAAAAATCAATTTTTATTTTTTTTGTACCAATCGATAGTTTTTGGGTCGCTTTTTCATTTGCCACAATCAGAAAATTTGTAAGTATTTTACTTTTTTGTTATTAAGCTACAAACATAGGCATGATAAGCGCAATCGGAGACAGAACGAGCGGCCTACGAAAACTAGCCCCACTACTTAGTGGGACTACTACTACTGTAAAAAAGTTATGTTGAAAATATATAAGAAGAATAAAATTTTCTTTTCTTAAGTCTGGGAAATTTATAATTTAGAAACTTAGGATAGAACCTAATAAAAACGACATCTTCCAGACTAATGGTTAAAATTTATTTGAAATAAATCTCAATAAAATAATAATAATAAAATAAAATTTCAATAAAATCTCAAATAAATTTTAACCATTAGTCTGGAAGATGTCGTTTTTATTAGGTTCTATCCTAAGTTTCTAAATTATGTTGAAAATAAACTTCAACCGTAATGTAACGTATCGGACTTTCCGAACTTGACTGTGAATAAAGTAGTAAATAAACGAGACCTCAATACTAATTAACATTGTGCTATAATTAAACTGAAATGAACATTGTGATAAAACCGGGACTGCGGTACTTTGACAGTCGTCGTTTAAAATTGCAACGTATTACACTGGAAAGTATTTGACCTATATATGTAATACGCCGTAAAGATATATAGACCATTGCATTTACAAACAAATCGCGGAAAACCCCGAAGTCGCGAGCAGTCGAGCGACCAGCAGCAAGCAGGCAGGCAAGCGCCTAGGCTTATATAGTAGAGCTTATATAAGAGAAAGGATACAGAAAACGGCAGTGGTAATGAGACAGATATGGAGAATAGGAGATTGAGACGTTACAAAAAAAATATATAAGGTGAAGTCTAGGAGTAGACCGAAGGACGCCTGGATATATGGTAAGAGAAGAAGCACAAAGGGATACATTAGGTCTAAGAGTGGGAAAGAGAGCATGGAAGTTTGAGGGGTGGCTAAGGGTGGAGAAGGGAGATAAATTAGTGAAAAAGTGTTTGAAGGAGATAGAAGAAAGAAGCGGGAGAGCAATAGAATTAACGAGATGGGAAGAAGAAAGGAAGAAGTTCTTTAGGACTGTAGATATAGGAGACGGGACTGGAGTAAACGGTGAAGAATTAGATAAAAGAGACAAGGAAAAGACAATTAATAGAAAGATTGGAGATAATTGAGGAATCAAAATATAATAAATGGTATAAGATGTAAATTTAATGCCAAAATATTGAATTCTATGTTAGTGCTTGCATCTAACACCCTTATAAAAACTGATGAAAATGTATTTAAAAGTTGGGTTCTATTAATTTAGTTCGAATTTAAGCGAAAAAACGAGTAAACGCGTTTTAGACTTAAAAATATATCAAATTGAAACATATCTACTTTTTAACAGAAATATTTATAGTCTGAATTTATTGATTGTTTCTTCCCTTCGTAAAATATATATGTACTTAAATAATACAATAAGTGAATATTTTTATTCCATTTAATTTGAAGAATTTACAAGTTTCATTACCTACAAAAGAAATTTGCATGTTAAATATATTATATGAATTTGAATATCATTATTGATGATTTTCAAAATATTTCAAAAAGATATACATATGTGACGCGATCTGAAGAAAGACCCCTAAGCGGCCAAAAATCGATTCTCTGATTTTTAATGTTTTACGTAGATTTGAACTTGCTCTTTAAGATGGTATAGTTAAAAAAAATTCCATCATTAATAATTTATTCAGTACAAGCGTGTAAACATTGTCGTTCTATGTCGTTCTATCGGCCCGTCGCCACTTCTCCTGCTTCTTCTCTAAAATTTACGTTTGGCCGCTTAGGGGTCTTTCTTCAGATCGCGTCACATATATTCGATAATAATTCTATAAATGTCGATAAAAAATTATTCATTTCTCAGACAAATTTTCCACACCATTTTAGAATCGTCACGTAACAAGGTAGCGGAATTCATATGACAAAACGGTTATGTCACATTGTTACATATCTATTACTAATAACCATTATGCACAGCTTCTAGAACCATGCAGTAAAGCTGTTAAATTTCACTCACGTAACATTGTAACAAAATTTGTATAGGCTATGAATGTAACCAAGTTACAAAACCAATGTTACGCGATTGTTACATAACGGGTATGTCACATTGTTACATCGCCGTTATTAATGTACATTCTACACAACTTACACAACTAAATAGTAACGCCGTTACAGTTAACTTACGTAACACTGTAACAAAATTGTTATAGTTCATGTGTGTAACCAAGTTACAGAACAAAAGTTACATTCTTTTTCTATAACGCTTACATCACACTGCTACAGAATTGTTACAACTTTTTTTCATGGAGCAGTAAAATCAGTAAAAGTGTTACTTAACATTGTTACCTTCCAGTTATAGAATATGTACATCATTCAATATAATATAGGAACCCGCGAGGATTCTGAAAATGCTCGCGGATTTCCTCGTCCGAAAATAACACGAAGATTTCCTCGAGGATTTTTTTCAATAAGGTAACAATGTTACTCCTTTTTTACGGAGCAGTTACATAACGTTTTTGCTGCGCAGATATAAGAATGTATGTAAATAGTTGTGAATAGTGAGAATGAGATAATATTAGTTAGGTTGGAAACGATGTTTAAGCGATGTTGTTTGTATGAGTGATATAAATTTATAAATATATATAATATTAATGGTGGTGAATGACATACTTCAGACTAAAAAAGAATTCGTTGTTGCATCCTTTATTCCTTCATATTTAAAGGTGTTGACGTTTCGAAAACTAACGTTTTCCTCATCAGAACATTAAAATTTGTCAAGTAGCGAAGTTTAACCACATCTTAGATTTAAAGAGATAAGAGATAATATTAAATATGTATGTGGGTGGTAATATTGTAAGAAACGGAGGCCATGTAAACCCTGAGGGAACAGGTTGTGAATAAAGATAACGACTAATATTTTGTGCCTAATTATACATATATCAGTGTAGAAAATCCTGAAAAAATATTTGTATGCATACCCAATGGTAAGAAAAGGATGAAAATGTTATAAAACTATTCGGCATGACATGTGTCCTACAAAATTAACATACAAGCCCAGTACAAAGAAACTAATTTAGGCTAATTGAGAAAAATTCGCTAGAAGCACCAGTGAATCTCGCTTTCCCACAATCACAAATTGGAGCAGGTTTTGAACTCGTGTAAATTCGTGCAAAGTAATATAATCTTCAAGTATCCTATTCGCAGGAATTCAGTGAAATTTTTTTAGGGGACCTAGTTCATCAGTATGCGACAGTACGAGTTAATTGCACTGTCAGCCAATTCATTTTAATTCGCGAGATTTTAAGTCATGCTCCAATTCGCCTGAAGTCGTCAACGCGAATACCGTTAAAGACTGGCCTATTCAAACGAATTCTTAAGGTATAAACAACGCGCTGGCCATAGTGGATCTGTTGTAAATATATATCAATGAGTCCCATAGCTCAGTGGTCGCTCTCTGGCCTTATACACTTGGGACTACTGATTCGAGTATCGAGGCATGCAGATTCTATTTTTTTTTTTTTTAATGACCTTGACCACCAATTAAGGCAAATTGACACGCATTCAATTCGCGCTGGCTCAATTCGTTTTAACGAATCAGAAAGCAGACTTCGGGTGAATCGATACATATTAATTGGCCCTGATTAGTTTTTATCTGTTGGCATTATATTATTGTTATCATCTTTTCAGCTATTTCAACGCTTGGCAGATATATTGCTTTTTAATAAAGAAATATAAAACATGCTTTATTTCGAAACATAGGTATTGTGTGTTGTACTTTATTACTTGGTAAAGGCTACCGAAAGGTATTAGCAATTTTGAAGTTACGTTGCGTGCTTAAAATTATAATCCAACTTTTATGTATATACAAATATAAAGTTTTAAATACTTTTATTATTTTATTTATACTCAAACATTTAAGGGTTTTCATGCAATAGCCGTTTATCACCTGATAAAATAAAAAATTAGATATGGTGTTTCCCAATTAACATATTCTAATCTCGAATAACCGTTTAAACACAATGCGGCTCTACAAGTATCATATCACCATCTTAGGCACTTCTATGTTGTTGATCTATTGCCCGTCTTGCCATATGCCCAGGGAGAACTCGAGTCCGTTGTGGAGAATGATCAGTGTAAGATCTACTGGAATTTCTCATTCTCCACCACTCAACGTATCAGTGCTACAAAGCCTGATATTGTCCTTCGAGATCTGAACACGAAGATCATTTACGTGATTGAATTGTCGACACCAGCCGATGGTAATATCACGGCAAAAAAGGAAGAAAAACGGTCGAAATATCAAGGACTTCTTTTCGAACTGAGCAGGCTGTACCAAAGCTACAAAGTCCATCTTGTAGTTCTCATAATCGGCTGTCTTGGAAGTATGAAAGCTGCATTTTGAGCCAACTCGACAAAATCCCGGCTTGCTAGCGTCAGGCTCAGCCCATCGCAAACCGGATGCAAAAGGCTGTTTTTCTTGGCTCACTTCATCTAGTCCCTCAACACTGTTCCTCGTAACATTCTACAAACATTGGTAGCTCTAAAAAAGTATCCAGAGGTGAAACTTTCATCTCCAACTGTGCCGTCTGCCGCGTAGGGTCATCCGCAGCTAGAGATCGGACTCCAAGGAACAGTGTTGTACGAAGTCTCTTGCGTAAATTTACCGCTTTTGCTTACCTTCTGGGATAGAACGCGCAGGAGTGGATGACGTACGCTTTCCAGTTGTGTCGGGATTGGTTGCTTTAAGGAACCATGATTGTAGCTTCCGGAGCCTACAACTTCTCATAATAATTATTGTTGCATAGTTATAATAATTATTGTTGCATAATTATAATAATTATTGTTCATAAATATGATAATTCTGGTTGCATAATTATATCCATTCATATTTGTTTTAATTATCATTATTTACTATTTCAAATTGTAACTTATGCAAGGAAAACGTAAACACGGCTATTGTATGATGTAACATTCACTGAATTCCAGAAAAAATGCGTTCACACTTCAAATTCTGCATGTTAAATGGTAAATTTAGACATTTACTATTTCCCGTGACCGAATCGCAAAATAAAAACTCAAAGTTTCTTTTTCTTTTTATCTAGTTTATACGCAGTTCTTTCTTTTTGAATAATAATTACAAGAGATTACCTACTTCAAGTTAAAGGACAATTGATCATTTTTCAGTAAATTTTAATTTTTCAGTAAATGGCTAAATTTATCATTTAACATGCATCATTTGAGCTCTTGAACAGACTTTGAAAACCTATAAAAACATTAACTTAAATTAAAAGACTTTTCAAATATATCACATAAAATCAGTATCTTTATTATTTTGTAAATGTATATTTAATTAATTAGATGAGAATGAAAAAAAATAATTAAATAGCAATTTCATGTATTTTAATACTATATGGTTGGTTTCTTATAATTTCCTAAAACGTGGCAGGCCTTTAGAAGAATAGCTGAGTATTCTTCTGAATGCCTAAATAAACCAGGCACTTGGACGCCAGGTATAGATTTCGTCCTAAATTCTTCTGAACGCCGGCAGTCGGCTGAATGCCAGAAACCTCCAAATGCCTACGACATATAAATTTTATTTAGAGCATGTCACCATATCAAATGGAAAAATTGTTTGACAGTAGTTGTAAAAAAATTTGGTAATTTGTGTTCAATAACTATTTCAAGGATATCCGAAAACTATATTCAGATATTTAGCTAACAATGATAATCGAAAATATATTATTTCAAATGCAGAATAGTAGTAAAATTCATATATTCCTTTTAATTTTGCGGAGTTCTGTTGCATGAGGATAGTTTGAAAATTGGTAAACTATTTTCAGTGATGTAACTACAATCGCATAAACGCCACTGTAAATTTGTATTCATAAATGATTATACAAGTTAGATTTTCTTCATTGTAATTTCTAGTACATTTAAGATTTTAAAAAAGAAGGTGATGTATGGCAATTACATTACAGAATAATTTTCGGATTAATTTGAGTTTAAAAGTCAAGGAATGGCTCAGAGTTAGGCTAATTAAGCATGTGGTCTCGTAAGATCTAATTGCAAAGTTAGTTAAAAGTATTTTAAACTACACTTTTTTATACTTAATGCATAGTTAAGGAGTTATATGTAAAGGAATTGTTTGCTCTAGAGAATTGCACCAAATTTATTACTGTAACTTTAGAGATGTTTCTCATTTATCCGGCTCAGGGGTAAAAAAAAAATAATTAAAATTTATCTTGAAGCCATTTCAAAATACTGTAATTATTAATTTCAGAACGATTTCAGGACAAGAAAGAACATTAATATCTAGGTTCCTTCTAAGCCCCAAGACCTGGCTGAAATGAATAACTCCCTTCGTGAGGATATCTTGGGATAGTCCGACCTCTGGTCCATCAATTGTTCAGTTTATGGTGTTGCGAGAGTTCTGGCTGATTCAACTCGAAGGCTAAAAAACCGACGATGGATCGAAAGACCAAAAGACGCTTCTATCAACTGAACAAGAAGATTGGATGAGCAAGACAGAGTGCTTCCGTGTTCAGTATGTGATTGACTACATAACATCTGGTAGACCGTTCACGGAAAGGGTTCGAAAGTTCGCCCAAGCTGCTGACAATCAAGCAGTATATCCTTGACAAAATACGGGTTTTATCTGACGCAAAGAGGACCAGATGGTATCAAGAACTTCTGGTGGAAGAAGTTTACTTCCACACACCAACATCTGGCCCGCATATTCACTTCATATTTAAAGTCGGAAATGCCCATTCCGCAGTGGCTGGTGTTAGGACGCACTATACTCCTACCAAAAAAAGGCGACTTGTCCAACCCAGAGACTCGAAAAAAAGTGTAGCAGGCTATCAGCGCGTCCTGTCAATGGCCTGGATTGACTACCGAAAAACTTTCGCTTCAACGTCTCATAGACTTATCATCTGTCTGTTGGAAAGCTTGAAGGTTCACCCACACATAGTGAGATGCATAGAGAGATTTATGCCGCTTTGGAAAACTAGATCTACTATCTCATCTGGAAATTAACGGGTGACAACGACTGACGTCACCTTCCAGAGGGGCGTCTTTCAGGGCGATACCATGAGCCCTCTGCTTTTTTGCATCACAGTTCTGCCTTTACCTTCGCACTGCGAAATTCTCCTGGGTACTTCTGCGGCGACACTAATAATCGCGAGCATAAGGTTACTCATGTATTTTATATGGATGACCTTAAGATCTATGCTTCTGGTAAAACCAAACTCCAGAGTGCTTTAAATATCTTGAAGAAGCACACAGGAGAGATTGGTATGGAATTTGGATTGGAAAAGTGTGCCAAGATTCATCTGAAGAAAGGAAAGATTGTTGGCGTTCCCAAGGACCCTGAGCTTGTGGATATAAGTGTTATTAGACATCTTCACACTGGAGAGACCTATACATACCTAGGCGTGCCTCAAAGCCGCATTCAGGACGTAACATCAGTGCAGGAGTCTCTCTGAAGCAAATACAAGCATCTTCTTCGACAGATTTGGTCTTCAAGTATGTCGGCGTTTAACAAGGTATCTGTGACTAACATGCTTGCCATCCCGGTTCTATTCTACTCGTTTGTGGTGGTCCAATGGACGAAGAACGAGCTTACGGCCCTTGATATCGCCACACGTAAGATGATGCATATGTATAAGAGTTTGCATATCAATTCGTCCGTTCCGCGATTATATATCTCACGCTGCCAAGGCGGACGCGGACTTCTGAATCTCCAATGTCTTCATAACCGAATTGTTCTGAGTACAGCTTTCATCGTTGCAAATGGCAGAGATCCTCTCCTAAAAATGGCCAGGAAACACTAGATGATTGGCAAAGGATCGTTCTTTACAAAGCCGCGGAGCAGGCGGCCTAGATCCTTGGCCTGCATTTTAACATCAGAAGTGAGGAAAGTGTATTACTCCATCTAGATGCTTCACTTCTAAAAGCCGAAGTAAAGAAAGCAGAGGCAGAAATATTCCGCCAACAGCTACTCGACAAGAAAATGCACGGCAACTTTCACAGAAATGTAGAACAATAGTCCTTGTCGAAGGGGCACACTTTTGCTTTCCTCAGATCATCAGGGCTTAATTTAGGTACAGAGGGTTTCAGTTTCGCATGCCAGGACGGTGTCGTTTCCACCTTAGTTAACGTGACTGCATTTTATGTCAAGAAGTTCCCAGCGATAGGTGCAGAGCGTGTCATGCACACGCTGAGTACCTAGAACACATACTATCAGGGTGTCCGACCCACGCGGGAACGACGTATATCTATAGACATAATGCGACCCTAAGAGTGCTTTATTGCCATCTCTGTCGCTCTTACGGTGTTGGCCGCGACCCTAACCTGCCGAACGCTCCGAGGGAGATATAGCCAATTGTCCAAAACGAGAAGTCCCAAATTTTTTGGAACTACGATTTTCGGACAGCAGTCTCCGCTGCACATTCCAGGCCTTAAATCGTTTTCTATGACTTCGAGATACGAACTAGATTCGTGATCGAATTCTCGGTTCTGTCCGACTAAAACATCACTGCCAAGGAGAAGGAAGAAAGGAGAGGTATCAAGACCTTAAAAGGGAGCTGCGACGACTGTACCTCAAATATTCAGTTGGACTAATTGTCCTCGTGATCGGTGCTCTCGTAGGTGCGAAACTATCACTGGTTTGTAACCTTAATGCCATACCTGCGTGCCAAAAATATGCAAAGGCACTTGCGAGATGGATGCAGAAAGCTGTCATCCTTGGGTCGCTGCCTGACCTCAAGACACACTAGGGTTTCGCCGGCCTCGTTGTGATTTCATTTTTCCCTGTAACCACCCATCTCAATGTCGTGAGACTTCGCCATATGTGTGATTTGCCGCGGTTGTACTGGGAACCGTTGTCATTTTCAGATGGCAGTTGCTCTTAGTGGGACCCTGCGGTGGTTGTTTAACTTTTTTTTCAAATTATATATATATATATATATATATATATATATATATATAAATATATATATATATATATTGAAACCCTCACGTTTTGGAGGTAGTTAAATTTGTTAAAAAAACACGGAGTTCTCTTAAAAGAATCTAAAATCTAGATACTTGTCGCAGATTATTATTATTATATTTTTTCAGTATCAGTTTTTCATGCAAAAAAAAATCTTTTTATATAAATGAAAACAATTTATTCATTAAAGCATACTCTGAGCTATTTTATAATATGCCCTGATCTATGCTAATTTTCCTAGCTAATCTGAAAGAAAAATTTGGCTTCTTGCACTACCTTATTTAGTAGTTAATTTTGTCAATTCTGCAGCAATACGGCTATGAAACCAGGTAAGCGACTTCTTTTTCTTTATGGAAAACCCATTAATTTCTGGTCTCGAGAAATAAATCGGAATTAGACCAAGGTTAACCCTCTATTTCACCTTAAAGCACTTTTTGTAGAGATGAGAAATTATTGTCTTTTATTTAATTCGCGAGAAAGGTAGTAGTCGGAGTTAGATATAAAGGGTAAACCCTCTATTCCACATTAAAACACTTTCTGTTGACGAAAAGGCAAAAAACTCGATCTCTAGTAAAGCATGATCTCCTGAAGCTTCTGAAGATACTGAAAACTATCTTCGGATTCTTATAGGATCTCCGGATTATTAAGGCACCAAACTCAGTTACAAAAGTGAACTTCTCTAACCTGCCCACTGCCCTTAATAATTGAGCAAAAAGACTCAAAGTTAGAGATAGAGAGGAAACTCCCTATTCCACCCTAAACCGCGAGTGGTCCACGATGCTTACGGCTCGCTACTGAGCCGCTGACTGAAGACTTTCTCGCGCAGTGTACCCTCTCAAGGTGTTCGCACAAGAAAATACTTTGCAGTGCGCTGGAGACGTCTCACGGACGTGCCGTCCGCGCACAAACTCATAGCGCCAACCAATCACGTGCAACCTGTCGTGCTGCTGCCTTCCGAGCGGTGACGCACGCAAGTACCTCGCTACTTAAACTAGTTCGCAACGCACTTCAGTAAGTGCTGCCACGGACCGTAGCAGCACGGCAGGTTGCACGCGATTGGTTGGCGTTATGAGTTTGAGCGCGGATGGTACGTCCGTGAGACGTCTCCAGCGCACTGCAAAGGATTTTCTTGTGCGAACACCTTTAACTCTGCCTCGAGAAGGCTCTCCACCTTGACTCTCTCTGCGTGGTTGGTTGTTTTGGTCATGCACTCTGACGGCTTAAGCGTACCCCTGCGCTATCTTACCCGCATCGCTCCGTTGCTCATTTGTTGCCTATTTACAGGCTTCTGTTAAACCAGGGTGTTTAGTGTCCTGGATATGCTTGAAAACCTGGAAAAGTCCTTGAATTCTTTTTTACTTGGAAAAACCTGGAAAAGTCCTTGAATTTTGCTCATGGTTCTGGAATTTTTGTTCTTTAAAGAAAATATAGTTTTTTAAACTTTTTCTGCTGAACGAAAAAAGATTACCTTTTTAACAAGAGACTGTTTATTTTATCACGGTGAAAATCACAAAGCTACAATCGAAATGATATTTGAATATTAATGGTTAGAGCAAATAAAAAATTGGTCGCGCTAAAGTTAGAGAATTTTGAAAATGAAGTTTGGGACTAGTAATTATTTTAGTTAGTAATTTATTTGCCTTGTATTTTTATTTCTTTTCTTACAGTTGTTTCATCCTGACGATTAATTTCAGTGAAGAATTTTATTATTTGGTTGCAAATTCAACAATTTTTATTAAAAAGTCATACTTCTTATTTGGAATATCTACTATTACATTATTTGTTGAGAATTCATATTTTTTGGTAGAAAAATCATCTTTTTGGTTAAAAATGCCTTTTTTGTTTGAAAAATAATTTTTTAAACTAAAACGTAACTATTTCATTTTCGGCTGAAAATTGACATTTTTAAGAATGAAAATTCAATTACTTGAGTAAAACTTGAATCACTTTTTTAAAAATTTGTTTGTTTGAGGGTTGATCTCTTTGATTGAAAATTTAAATATTTTGCTGAAAATTCTTTTTTTCATTTAAAATTTATTTTTTAACCTACAAAATATAACTACTCCATTTTTTTTCTGAAATTTAATCTTTTTAAGTCAAAAATTGGACTTTTATTGGTAGGAAACTAATCATGTTGGTTGAAATTTTCTCTCTTTTGATCAAAACTGCAATTTGTTGGTTAAAAATGAACTTTTTTGTTGAAAATTTGTATTTTCGGGTTGAAAATGCTGTCTTTTGGCTTGAATGTTCAACAAATTCTTTGACATTTTTTCCTGTCCAGGCTGAAAAATCTTTATTTGTTGAAAATTCGTCTTTTTTATTAGAAAATTCGTCTCTTTAATAGAAAATTAATAATTTCGGGTTGAAAATTCAACAGTTTTGTTGAAAATTTGTTGTTGTTTTTTTGTTTGTTAAAAGTTGACCTACTTTATTAAACATTCATTCTTTGCTTGAAGAATTGCAGATTCATTATTTTAGTTGACAATTCATATCTGTTTCAAAAATTTAGCTATTTAGTTGACAATTTTTTACTGAAAATTAATCATTTTTAGTCGAAAATTAAATTATTTGTTTGCAAATTGGTTTATTTTGTTGAAAATGTGTCTTTTTTGGTGGAAAATTAATTTTCTTTGTTGAAAATTCGTCGTTTTGGTTAACAATTCATTTTTGTAGGTTAAAAGTTGAACTATTTGGTTACAAATTTAACTATTTTGTTGAATTTTTTTTTAAATTCAACTCTTTGGTTGAAAATTTAACTATTATGTTGAAAATTCGGGTTTTGTTGTTGTTGAAATAGCTACTATTTAATTTTTCGTGGAGAATTCGTCTTTTTGTCGAAAATTCCAATTTTCGTGTTGAAAATTCAACTATTTTTGGTTAAAGTTTAATATTTTTTTGTTTCAAAATAAGACTATCTGGTTGGAAATTCATTTTTGTAATTTCAAGTATTTTGTTAAAAAATCATGAAAATTCAACTGTTTTGTTGAACATTCCTCTATTTCGACAGAAAATTCGTCATTTTGGATTTAAAATTCGCCTTTTTTGTTAAGAATTGAACCGTCTTCTAAAAAATTCAATTATTTCGTTGGAAATGTAACTGTTTTTAGTTGAAGTTTAATCTTTTCTGTTTAAAATTCGATTAAAGTTTGCCATCTGTATGACACCGCCAGCTATGTATAAGAATAAGGAGTGCCCACTAGTTTGATGAATTATCAAAAGGCCTCCTGAGAATAAATTCAAAAATTAATTACGACTTCCATGAATTCAATTTTTTCAAAAATTATAATTTACGTAGCTATAAGTAAAGAAATTATTTGTGGTATAAAAATCATCTCAAATTCTCAAAACTATCAAAATTTCTTGATTAGTAAAAGTTCCGTTCAATAATCGAATAAAAAAAGAGCGTTCCTAATATTGCTTATATGAATATCTATCTATGTAAATTATGAAGGAATCCTTCATCTATTGAATGGTTCAAAGAAAAGATAATAATTTTCGAAAATGACAAAATGGCGGTTATTCATAATTCATTTTTCATAAATACTTTTTTGTAGGTAAGCGATTTTTTCCACAAGAATACATTTTTTTTGTAAAAAAAATCAAAAAATGTTATTTTTCCGTAAAGTGCTAAGAAAAAAAAATTGTTTCGAATTAAAATTTGTACCAAATAGTTTTTTAAACTTTTAAAAGTTTCCATTCCATCGACTTGAATATTTAATTTTTTAATCATGGCTGCCTCTGCACTCGATGTCTTCGCTCGTACTGTCAATTTTTTTAATTTTAAAAAAATCCGTTGAAACATATTTTTATGTGCAAAAGGTACACGATCTCTAAAAAGATCACTTATTTTTCAGTAAATTATAGTTTATTTTAATTTTTTTTTCCATGGAAGACATTGATTCTATTTTTCTCAGCTTGCAACATACAATAAATTTTAAGTAGTGTATGTATATCAAAATATATAAAAAATGTAATTTTGGTTCAAAACTCAGTGGTGATAAAGAAATTGACAATTATGATTGTTTCGACAGTATTCATGAATATTTAAGTCGATAAAATGCAATCCTTTAGAAAGTGGAAAAGACTTCTTCGTAGAAATTTTAATTCTAAACAACTACGTACCCTTCACATTTACCATTTGTCTTAGCAAATTACACAAGAATTTAAAAAAAAATTTTCTAGAAAAACATTTTTTCTTGCTGAAATAAATGGTTTACCTAAAAAAAACATTTATGAAAAATATAGTGCATATTGTCAGTAATATTCGCTAAAAAAATACCCATTTAAAAATTTGGACTTGTTGTGAAATCTAGTTTTAATGTTTTTAGAAAAATAGCTGCCATTTTGTCATTTTCTGAAATGTTTATGGTTTCTTTTAATCATTCGATAGATCTAGGATTCCCCTATCATTT